>ML281020.1:241590-267573 GCA_005239495.1 Nicotiana undulata
TTTTTTTTTTTTTTTTTTTTTTGGTATTGATGGAAAATTAGATACTTGTTTCGGACCCTCTTTTACTTAAATGATGCTCCTTCAAGACAATGTCTAGACCAAATACTTAAATGTGCTGTTGGGTCAGGATGGGTGTCTCACCTTCTCTTTATACTTTTTCTGCTACCTAAAGGATGACACGTTAATCCAAAATGATCTGCCCATTTCTCCTTTTTGTTCATCTTTTTGGGTATTGACTTATTATTTGGGGTGAGGCAAGGTTACCTATTTAGGGGTAGTCCTCTTTGTCTTTGCCATTTGCTTGCATCTGGATTGAGGTTCATAGGTTTTAAATTTGCAGCATCGGCAATAAATTGAGTTAGGGAGAAAGGCGTGCTTTTACGGTGCAATATGTGGATTTATTATATTCAAAAACTTACGAACCTGTATTAGTTTGAATATCTTCCCTTTGAACCGAACTGAGTTGTTCTCCTGTTCTTTCTGCAGTCTATCAACAACAGATCAAGATCCTGCAAGTCATATTTCAAGTTTTGAACATTCTGGTGCTGTGAAGTTAGGTGATCCAGAGCATTCGGCATGTATTAGGAGGGGATCGGCTGGTGTTGTTGGGTCTATGATGCTTTTGAAATCTTACCAGAACATGCATGCTCCATTTACACGGGTTGATTTACCTGTACTGCTAAGTATTTATTGTTTTCATTTGCCTTCTGTTTCCTTCTCAGCTTTAAATATGGGAAAATTATTATAGGATTCACCACTGATGACTGAAGACATGCATGAAGAACGTCTACAAGCCATTGAGGCCCTTGGTGATTCTTCTGTGAGCTCAAAACTCTTACAGATAACTCATTTTTCTAAATGATAATTAAGAAATTTGCTGCTGTCACTATTCCTGTGGAGAGTCACCACATATTCTGAATCGAATGAAGAATGATGTCTAATATAGGAAGTTTGTAGATGGTGCATGAACGAACATTTAATGGTTTACTGGTGAATCAGATACATGTGTCTTGGCTTCAGGTTATGTAGCACAAACAGTACTGTTTTCTTCCACTTTTCTGCTTGTTGGTACTGAACCTGTTCAATAAGAGAAATGTTATTGTCACTCTCACCAATTGTTACATCTACTTCTGCTTACGAAATTGGGAACAAGAACTGCACCAATTGTTAGATCGTCTCCTCAAGAAATTGTGAGCAAGCACTGCGCTACAATTAGAATTGCAAGTAGATCTCCTAGAGATGATTGGTAGCGTGATGGCACTTGGAAAAGGAATTTAAAGGGGGTCTGTAGGTACTTAAATCCATATGCACGTCTCAGTTAGCGAATTGTCCTTATTGATGTTCCTGAATATGTAGATTAAGAAATATTCAGTTGCATTCTGCTAATGATTGATATGGCTTAAAATAGCATAATCATGGTGAAGTGGTCTCCTTTCCACTCTAATTTATTACAGAGAGTTTTTTATTCATCTATATACTATTAGAGCTGCAAAACTCTAAACTAACTACCATGATCTCCTAAAAGTCTAAAACTGATTCATTCCCTTTTCCCACTACTGAATACTGATTTTCAACTCTTATAGGTTTTAGTCTCTCCACTCAACTCCACTCTCTAATGTTTGAAGCCACCGTAAAATTTCTCGTTCTTATTTTTATTTTATTTTTAATTCTTTAAAACACTGCACCACTTTGTATTCATTAGCCAGTAGCCACTCATGTCTAGAATGAACAATTAGAGATTATTTAAAATATTTGCACACAAATTGCGCGAAATTGTATAGTTTTTGGATTATCCTGGTATTGGTTTGTGTTTTTTGAATATTCTAGTCTTGCTTGAAGGAAATATGCAGAGGTTTCTTATATCGTAATATTTCCTTGGGAAAACAGTTGTTTTCAGTTAAGCAATCCTTCAGTTGTTTCATGAAGTCTTACCTTGTCTGCTATTAGTATTATTTCATCTGACAATGGAATGCCTAATTCTCATTTACAGAGATTTTCCGCCCAACTAGAGAAAGACATTTTGTCATCAGGTAGTAACTTCTATGCTCTTATTTTCTTCAAAACCCTTCCTTCTTGCTGCCGCACGTGTGCATGTGTTGTTGCTTTCTTATCAGTAATTGCAAGTAGAATTTAGCTAAAGCATCAAGTGAGCTTCTTGAGACTCTACTTGTTGACTGTTGTGTACTGAGAATATGGGATGCTTCGACGGTTTGGAAATGCAAATAGATGGTTGTGCATCTTGCGGTGCTTAGAGCAAATCTGTGAATAATCAACACTTCTTCTGTTTTACCTCAAGGTTTTTATGTGAAGCTGTTTCTCGAGCTGAAATATACCCTTATTAGTTTTTACTGCTGCAGAAAATATATCAGTCATTAGCTGAAGAACTTAGAGCAGGTCCATTTTCGCTCAGGGTTTCTTGAACAGAAATTAACATCTCATTGAAAATTATGCAAATTTTGTCTTGTTATAAAAAAAATTCTAAAAAAATTAAGGATCTTTGGTCAAAAGTGTGGCGATGGTTTGTAAATCATCATAAGTACAATTTCTTCGTTCCAATTTGTGTTGTTATAGGGTTCTATTATGTCTGTTGTGTCGTCTAACCATGGAAGGAAAGTCAGCATGTTACGGTTCTTTTAGTACCGAGTATGAAACTGTAATCTATTGTTAGGTGTTACTACTCCAACATGTGATCCATATCAGTAACAGTGTATAACGATGCACCATGCTCGACTTGCATATTTCCAATTATTATTTGCTTGCTGATATTTGGAGATTTGATCTTCTTCCTTGCTCTTTATTATCCTTGCGTTGTGCAATAGATATGTCTGCATTTAAAGCAGCAAATCCGGATGCGGTGTTTGAAGATTTCATCCGCTGGCATTCACCCAGGGACTGGGAAAATGATGATAATATGGAGAAGGGAGTATCTCAAATTAATGCAGTGGTAGAGTCAACATATGATTGGCCACCTCGTGGAAAACTTTCAGAAAGAATGTCTGAGCATGGGAATTTATGGAGAAAGATATGGAACGAGGCACCTCCATTGCCAGCTTCTGAGCAGAAGCCCCTTCTGGATCCAAATCAAGAAGGAGAAAAGGTATACTGGGATTCATTGCGTACTTGCATAACTTCCAGTCTCATTTATATATTTTTAGTATAAGTGATCCATTGTAAAGCTTCAAGAGAATTTCAACAATTAAGCAGACAAAGTGCAGGTTTTGATCTTTGAATTAAAGCTTGGGGGGTTTATTTCCCTCAGACTAGTTGAAGGGGGAATATTTGGTCGTCCTCCAGAGGCTAGAATTTGGAGACTCCTGAGCAACAACAACAATAACAACTAACCCAGCGTAATCCCACAAAGTGGGATCTGAGGTAGGGTAATGTGTACGGAGACCCTACCCCTACCTTTGAAGGTAGAGAGGCTGTTCCCATAGTCCTTACTCCTGAGCATTTCTCCCAAATTTAAACAACCCCACAGGCTTCTGCCATGTGTTTACAGTTTTCCATATTCATCTATTGCCCCCTCTTTAATCCAGACAGATGATTCCTTACATCTTCTAATCTTTCTCCAAATGAGCCTCGTCTATGAATTCTTGAATCACTTGCAGTGTTAATGACCTGAGAGTTTGGGTCAGGCCGTCAGGGTAGCTGAGCTGTTGAGGGTTTTAGGGCATAGATAAGGATCAATAAAGAAAGGGTACAGAGGGCAGTGAAATTGCAAAATGTTTTTATAGTTTTGTCAATTCCCTTGAAATGTATTTTTTACTAACTTCTTGATTTGAGATTTGTATCATTCAACTTGTGTAGGTTCTTCATTATTTGGAAACACTGCGGCCATATCAGTTGTTGGAACAAATGGTTTCTACTGCTTTTAGAGCAACAGCTGACACACTAAATAAAACGTCATTTGGAGGTCTAAAGCAGATGACCACCAGAATTGAACAACTTTACCTCACCATGTCAACGACTCTCAGATGCTTGCAAAGTACATTTGTTGGTCCAGTATGTTATTGCGTTATAAGTAAATTTTTAGGAGCTCTTTATAGGTTGGCCTTTTTCTTTTGTATGCAGCAAAGAGCCTTTCTGTTGATGCTGAAGATATTAAAGACCTGAAGCGACTCTGTACAACTTTTGCACATGTCGAGAATTTGATAACACTTGCTGCATCGCTTCATCGCAAGTTCATGCAAGCACCACGTCTATCAGAATCAATCTTCAATGACTACGATAACTTCCATGTACCAAAACTTGGAACAGTCTCGATTGGTCGTGATATGAAAAAGGTCGATTCTTTGCTCTTGTTCTGACTCTTTTGCTATTTCAAGATTTTTTTTTTCCCGAATGCTATTCCAAGCAAGGGCGGATGCAGAGGGTTAGCAACGGGTTCAATTGAACCCATAACCTTTGACACAAAGTAAAATTTTGTGTGTAAAAATAATAAATATGAACCCATAACGTTAAAATACAATGAGTTCAATGCTAAAAACGTTATAGTTAAACCCATAAATCCTGGATCCGCCTCTGATTCCAAGAGTGGCAGTAATATCTTGGTGAAGAATATTAACGGTTCTCCCAACATTAACTTAACTCTTTGCCACTCACTTTAGCCTTTGTGGCTGAATATGCCAATTGTTGTGCATAAACCAGGCTAAATGACCTGTGCCTTTATCTCTTGCTTTCTCATTTTATACGCGTCCAACTTTTGTTATGTCAGGTTTTCAATAATGAACAAGAAGTTAGGCAAGGAGAGAGAGAAGTAATTGCAAGCATGTTCACCGCACCTACTGCAAATCAATCATGGAGGAAAGTATTAAGCATGGGCAATCTTCTCAATGGCCATGAACCAGCGTCGAGAGAGATCATATTTACCAAACGCGATCACCTATGCGAAAATTACTATGTTGGTCATGCTCCGAGGGGTCATCAACAAGAATTTGAAACATACAGAATGTACGTATGTGGAACCTCAAATGATCTGGGTGTGGCATTAGCAGTTACCTCTTGTGACTAGTTTTGTCAGCACAGGGATCAGGTAAATTTATTGTCATTTCTCTTGGTAGTACATATCTAGCCATTCTTTTATTTGTGTTCCATTGACGCACCATGCTTTTAAATTTTCTAATTTGTTTGAAATAGACTCTTGATTGTCACATCTTTTCACCCTTTCCATAACCTAAGGCGTTTTTTATTTTTTATTTTTGCCGTGTCGAAAATTTCTTATGAAAATTTTATTGATCAGTTTGTCGTTTTCCTTTTGTTCCCCCCATGGTTCATATGGGTAGTTTTGTTCTTAACTACTGCCAACAGACCTCAATATGATGATCGTGAAATGGGCAACACCTAGTGTCGTTTTTCTTTAATTTTCTAGCAAATGGCATGTCGTTTTTCTTCAATTTTTCAGTTCACACGAAGCACAATTTTCGCTGAGGGGTTTTTAAAAAAAAAGTTAAAAAATTAAAAGAGATTATAGCTAGTGGGAATTGAACCAATGACCTCACAAAGGTTTTGACCTAATGACAACTAAGTTATGCTTTTGGACTATGTCAAAGGGGATTCAAAACATAATATATAAAGATAAAAAAAGATTTTGCCTTATATACACAACATAATTTTTCGATGAAGGGGGTCGTGAACCCCCTTCCGCCCGCTAAAGTCGCCCCTGCACACGATTACTATGCAAAGGATTTTTTACACAAATAACTGGTCGGATTTACTATTTTATTTTTTATATACTAATATACACATATCATACATGAATTATATATATATACAAGTGGATGTTGCCTATTCAGGTTACTTCTTTAATTATCAATCATTGTTCATTCATTTTTATCAAACACCCTTCAACGAAGACGTCATCAAGAATCAAGCTTCCCTTGTGTTTCATCCAATCAGACGGTTTTCCATGATTGGCATGCAAGATCCAGGACCAGATCGATGTGACTTCTTATCCTTTTAGCTTATTGACCTTTATTTTCACCAAAAATGTTCTCATTTCTCTTTACCAAATAAAAACGATAACTTAACTCACGAATAAGAAATTTGCAAAGCTACAAGAAGGAAATTGCAGTGTATTTGTTGTAATTTCATAAAGGTGCGCAATGGATGCTCAAGCGTTCATCCATTATAACTCCAATCTTAACGTCTCCATTTAATATTTTCCTTTTAAGTTTTCCAATACCCTTCTTTACTCTCTAGTACTCCCTCCAGTTCATAATAAGTGATTTTTCGACCTTTAACTTTCCCTTCGAGAAAATACTAACTCCCAGAGATTAAAAAAGAAGGTACTTTGACAAAATTACCATTGACTAAAATTTACATATCCCGATGTCAATAAGCGTAAATTTTGAAAAATAAAGTTAATTTCTTCTCGATTATGTAGAAGGACACTTATTTTGGACCAAAATAAAAAGGCAAAAAAGTCATTTGTTATGAACTAGAGGGAGTAGTTTCATATGATGCAATCTAATACTAGTATACAAGAAAGGGTAGCCAATGCACAAAGCAACTCGCATTCACGCAGGGTCAGGATAAGGGCCGCACCTCAAGGGGTGTAATGTGGACAACTTGCCTTAATAGAAGCTATAGTGATTCTTTCCATGGCTCGAACTCGTGACTTATGGATCATACGGAGATAACTTTATCTTTGTTCCAAGGTTCCCTTTCTAATACTACTATAGAGGAAATGATGTATTAAAAGGAAAAGATAGCAAATAAAGGAAAAATTGCTAGTATATGCTTGTCAAAAGAGAAAAGCTAAAAGAACACTGGAGTACCCTACCCACTAAAACATCTGGCTTTCAGTGGCTAAATGCAATTACTTTGAAGAAATGGGAGGCAAAAGTAATGAGAATATCAGATAAAGGGCCCTCTCCTAAAGAATCCAAATCTCCTGAAGGGTCCTTTCAAAAGGGAATTTTATTCTCCATATGTTTCTTCCTATTGTATTCATTAACGTGGTACGTATGATTTCTTGAGCATGATGGTGTATTGAAAATAGTCTCTCTATACTTATAAGTAGGGGTGTACAAATAAAACCGACAAGCCGCACCAACCCGATAATCCGAGTCAAACCGAGAAAAAAAAACCGACTATGGTTTGGTTTGGTGTAGGAAAAAAAACCCGATCATATTTGGTTTAGTTTGGTTTTAACTAAAAAAAGTCAAACCAAACCAAACCAACCCGATATTATATGTATAGAAGTTTTAAATATATTTAATGCGTAAAAATATTTATGATAGAGTGTAGTTTATAAATATTTCTTAAACTTTTTCATAATTTTATCTTTTAACGTATTATTTCAAGCTTGGGCTTATAATTTTTTGATGCTCCAATAAGTTTTATAGTACATAAATGTTAGTAACTCAAATAAATCTTAAACCAAAATCAAATCAATACTAATGCTAATTAAAGACATTCAATTCGATTGTACTATGAATGAAAATAGTGTTGGATATCTATTTTTTAGTTTTCTCATTGTTTAGATAAAATGTATAACTTATTTTTCTTTTAGTGGTTAGTCATGTAAATAATAGTACTTATTAGTCATAATTTTAAATTATGTTTGTTTACATTATGGCTTATTAATAATATTTATTTTATGCGATTTTATTATCTTTATTGTTGAATATTTTAGTACAATGCCATGACTCATCTCATATTTATGCTATTTTATTGAAAACACCTTATATAGTTCTGTCTTACTAGGATTTAAAAAAAATGTGGAGCACAAATTTTACATTTTGTGCTATGAAGACTTTATGGAGAGAAAAAAATGAAATAACCCGAAAACCCAAGATTAAAAAACCCGACTTTTATTGGTTTGGTTTGGTAATTAGAAAATCCGAACCAACCCGACCTATGTACACCCCTACTCACAAGGTAGGGGTAAGGTCTGCGTACATACCATCCTCCCCAGACCCCACAGTATGGGATAATACTGGGTACGTTATTGTTGTTGCTTCTTAATATGGTGTGTATGCTTTCCTGAGCTTAGGGTCTATTGGAAACAACATCTCTATACTCACAAGGTAGGGGTAAGGTTTGCGTACACACTAACCTCCCCAAACCTCACAGTGTGGGATAATATTGGGTACGTTGTTGTTGTTGATTCTTAATGTGGTGCATATGCTTTCCTGAGCCGAGTGTCTAGTGGAAACAACCTCTCTATACTCACAAAGTGAGAGTAAGGTCTGCGTACACACTACCTTCCCTAAACCCCACAGTGTGGGACAATACTAGGTATGTTGTTATTGTTGCCTCTTCCTATTATATATGCTAATCGTCTTTACCTTTTGTTAATTCATCAATCAAACGTCGATTGGTATGAAGACTAGTTATAATACATGGATTATAATGCAATGAATTAATTATGTAGGGATTAGTAATATATGGATTAACAATACATGGATCATATCTTGTTGGTTGTTTGGTTCGCTGCACTAAAATTGGATATACAAGCCGTCATCTAAAATACTTACTATTTATTTTTTCAAATGAAACCCAGTGAGTTTATAACTATATTCTTGATTGATATCTACCTATATTTTCTTTTGACCTTTAATAATATAAAGAAAACTGAACCTTTCTGGTGTCCTCAAATATTTGATCATGACCTTAGTCACAGCTAATACTAGGTGTAGACTGTATTTGATATTTAATGTAAATGAGATGTTAATTAAATGGTCCAAAAGAAGAATGATATTAAAATCAAGGCCCCAAATATACAAAGTGCTGTAGCAGTTTCCTTTCATTTGCTTGTGGCTGTGGAAATGAGAGGACGAGTGTAATTAAGTTTTACGCATGGATGATCTAAAAGATATTTATACAATTAGATTACTTATAAGATAATTATATGTGAATAAAATTTTACACCATAAATACTAATTAGTAACTTGCTAAAATATTAAATGATAGTATGTCATTTCTTACGGGATATATAACTCACATAGTTATCTCGTGAAAATAGCACGGGTAGATAGTTTTTGGACTGATAATTGAAAAATAACTTGTGTTTGCAAAGTTATTGAAAAATATCCATTGTTTTGCTGAAACATGAATTTTCCAGCATAATATGATGGATTATGGAGCTCCTGCGTATATACTTCCAGCTAGGGGTATATATGGACCGTGTTAGTTCGGTTTTTATCAAAACCAAACCAACACTATATCAGATTGGATTGGTTCGGTTTTGTCGGCCTTTTCCAATTTTCGGATTTTTTTACATGAATATTATTCCAATCTTACTTTGTTAAAGTTATAGATAAAGTTTTGATAAGTGAATATATGTTTAGTAAATATTGAAAAAAATGACAAACATATAATCATTTTAATGGGAGAATTTTTTTAGTAACACATGATAGTTGTTTTCTTAGTCGTCTAACAATAATTTTCGTTAATGTACGCTTTCAAGGTTAACACATGAGAGTATCCCACATATTTCAGCATTTTTTAAAGAAAATTTAATATGAAGTCTTTTATATATGTGTGTGTGTCGGTTTGGTTCGGTTTTTACTCAATACCAAACCAAATCAAATCAAATCTAGTTGGGTTTTTTAATCGGTTTGGTTTGATTATTGGTTTGGTGCGGTTTTCCGGTTCTGTTTGAACACCCCTACTTCCAGCATATTATGTTGGAACTCTAGCACACCAAAAGTTCCAACATAATATAATGGACATTGGAGCTACTGCAACTTTTAGCATATTATGTTGGAACTCCACCACATACCTTTCCAACAACAAATCCAGTTTGATCCCAATATGTGGGGTCTGGGGAAGATATTCTGTACGCAGACCTTACCCCTACGGTTTTATCATTACATGAAAAGGTGTCTAAATTTTACTTACTTTTGAACTCGTGACTATTTTATAAATCTGGCTATTTCTGATTATTTTCCCGACGATATAGCATCAGTAGCGGAGCCACTCAATAGCGAGGGGAGTCAATTAGCACCCCTTTATCGAAAAATTACATTGCGTAAATAAATTAAAATTTTAATTTGTATTTATATATACTATATGTCGACTCCTCTTAATTTCTTCGTATACTTACCTATTTATATTTTAACTATCTTTAGTAAAAAATTTAGCTCTGCCGCTGTCTCGCATTGCTAACTTTCACGAGGTTTGGGTCACAATTAGTTGGAAATAGACCCAACATCCCAATGGGAACATAGACATGAATGGTGGATGGGGAGTAATAAATAGACCAATTACACACGTTCACTTTTTGTCCTATTCGTTGTATTCATATGATCATATCAATACTTTAATTAGCAAAGAAATATAAGAATTTCAATATTTAAAAAAAATCCGGTATGATCCTGTGAAATAATTCAGCGGTTAAAAGGTTATAATCCATACATTAATGTATATCATGATTTTCCATTTACTTAGGAAAAAAAAATATTAAACGGGAATTGATCCTTACTCCTCTAGATAAATAATTAAGCATTTAACCACGTGCATTATTTAGCCTCTTTAGAGTACGGGTGTAACCAGATAGATCAATTTTAACAAATATATATATAAAATACCTAATTCAGTGCAAGACCATGAATTCACGTGCACCATAAAATAGGCTATAAACCCGCCCACACTTTCAAATTACTATCACTTACATATTTTTACATATGCCAAGTCTCTTATATACATTAACAGAAAGGTAATAAATTTCAGAAAACATAACCTGAAAACTGCTACTAAACAATCTTGGTTGAATTCTCTTTTCATAATTAAATGAAGTAGCAGAAATTTAATATTAACAGTAGGCCCCTTGTCATGATGTAATATACTGAAAACTTGTATCCTTCTCTATCATTAACATATAGTTTAATTAATCCGAAGAGATTTCTTGATGTAAGCTTTAATTATATGAAAATACAACTTTAAAATAATTGTACTCTATCATCCTTTACAAAAATTAATTAATTAAAACAATAACAAATTTAAAATAATTGTACTCTATCATCCATCTTAATTATAATACACATATCAGGATATTAAGGATATACCCTATGAGAACTTTCATTTTCAAAGCTAGTTCTACTTGCTTAAGGAGATGAATGATTAGAAGGAATCACTTTAACGTCAAGGCATAAATGGTGTTGAAAGTCAATTAAATCTTTTTCCTAAATTATTATTTAAGAAAATTGTGGGGTTGGGAATTAAATTGACCTTTTTTTTGTACACAAATGTAAATTTAATAAGAATTCATTCATGTTAATGGGATGAAACATCGGATTCCCTTTTTTAAGGCAAAATAATATATACCAAGACAATTATGAAAGGGAGATTTTACAAATGTTGTACGATGAAGCCACTATTATATTTACAACATATATTCAAGTAGCTTATGTTGTTTCTTGTGTATCGTATTAATTAAGAATTTAAGTGTTATTAACTGATAGTTTAAGTTTTTTTTTTTTAAATAACTAGCTTACTTATTATTGTAATATACGTAAATATTTTGTGATAAGCATTAACTAATAGCTTAATAAAAATAATAATTGACATGTTATCAATAAAATGTCAAGAAAAAAATGAATGATGATTAAGCAATTAGATACTACTGGAGTAACTTTAGTATATAATATGTTTGCATTGAAACTGTAGGAATTTAACTAGCTTCGCAAAATTAAAGGAGAATAAAAAAATTCTTGAAACAACTTCTATACGAATAATTTTTCACAAAATAAAAAAAAATTCACAAAAGAAATTCCAAGTTGTCGATGAATAGTGTTTCTATTTTTGTCATTTGAAATGTTACACTTATGTCATGTCAATTTTATTTTTATAAATATAATGAGTACAAATTTCGAGTGGGTTTCAAAGGTAGATAGGAAATGGACAAAATGGGAAAAACAAGACGTGCAAAATTAAATGGAGTCACACGAGATGCCTCATTTTCCAGAAGACAATTTTGGCATTAACTCACCGTCAAGCCCTCACCACCCACCCCAACACATCTCTTTGTTTTTAGGGTATAGTAACATATGCTTTTGGTACAATTTTTTAATTTGTACGAAATAATAAGCGGTAACAATTTGAATAGAAGAAAATACAACAACAAATCTAAAAGTTTCTCACGACTAGGGTCCGAGGAGGATAAGATGTACACAGTCTTACCCTTATTCCTGATAGGATAGCGAAGTTGTTTACTATAGACCCTCGGTGTGATGACCCAAAGGGTCATTTTATAAATTAAGACACTATTCTGGGCTCATTAGCATTAAAAAGACTAATTTTAATTACCTCGATTTACATGCGCAGTCCGGACATGAAGCCGGAAAGATTTTATGTGGAAATATGAGAAATATTAATTTTTAGAGTTAAAATTTGGTTTTTAGTTGACTTTGGTCAATATTTTTAGTAAACGGATCCGGATTTGTGTTCTGACAATCCCAGAAGGTCCGCAGTAAAATATGGGACTTGGGCGTATGCCCGGAATTGAATTCCGAGATCTTTAACTTTAGAAATCAATTTTTAAAGAAAATTATTTTGTTGGATTTTTTGAGAAAATAAAGAAATGAATCAAAGTGTGAACTCGTTGGTATCGGGCCCGTATTATGGTTCCGGAGCTCTATACAGGTTTGTTATGATATTTAAGTCCTAACTGTGAAATTTGGTGAGAATCAGAATTGAGTTGACGTGATTCGGACGTCCGGTTGAGAAATAGTGAAATTTAAGTGTTCTTGAGAAAATCTGAGTTTTGAGGTTAAATTCATATTTTTCGATGTTATTTTCATGATTTGATCGCACGAGCAAATCCGTATGATGTTCTTAGACTTGTGTGCATGTTTGGTTTAGAGCCCCAAGGCCTCGGGTGAGTTTCGGGTAGGCTACGAGATATTTTAAAATTTGAAAGAACTGTTGTTTTTGTTGTTTTCTGGTGCACACATGAAGTGTTCTTCGCGTTCCCGTTGCTTCACTCGTGAACGCGTAGAGTAAAAGTGCACTGGGGTCATTTTGTTCTATGCGAACGCGTAGCCTTGGACGCGAACACGAAGCACTGGGGGGAATACCCTTAACGCGGGCAGGCATACGCGAACGCATTGAGTTATGTGCCTGGGGGAGGGGAGCCTCGTTTTCTTCTATGTGAACGCGACCATTGGGCCGTGATCGCGATGGTCCCAGGTCGTAAAGCTCCGCGAATGCGGTCAAGACACAGTGAATGCGAAGGCCATTGGGCCAGAACCCTTTGCGAACGCGGCAGGCCCATCGCGAACGCGATGAAGGCATGCCCAGCGATATAAAAACAGATTTTAAAACGGGCAGAACCTATTTTCTTCATATTTTCGAACTAAAAAGACCTAGATGCAATTTGCTTCACATAAGTTCATCCCCAAAGTGTTGGTAAACAATTCTAAACTCTTCTCTTTCGATTACCCAATATTTTTCATCACTTTTCAATCAAAAATTAAGAGTTTTCATGGTAGAAATTAGGGGTCTGGGTAGAATTAGGGAATTTTATAAAAATTAAATTTTTGACCTCGAATTGGGGTCAGATTTTGAAACTAATTGCATACTCAGGCTCGGGGGTGATCGGGTAAAAGAAATTTGATCCGAACCCCGAGTTTGGACCAAGCGGGTCCGGGGTCGATTTTTAACTTTTTTTGAGAAAACTTAGGAAAATCATAGTTTGGCATTAAAGTTAGTTCCTCTAGCATAAATTATTGATATTGAACTAACTGTGATTAGATACGAGCGGGTTAGAGGCCAATTCTAAAGGAAAAGTTGTGCTAGAGCAGTGATTTGCTTGTGAAATTGAGGTAAGTGCTTGATTTAACCTTGACTTGAGGGAATAGGAATCCCAAACTTAAATGCTATGTGAATTTGCATGTGTGTGGTGTATAGGTGAGGTGACGAGTATCTATGCACCACCAAATTATCTGTTAAACATGATCTCTTCCTTGTTTCCAATTTAATTGATCCATAGTTTAATTGTTTTATGATCATGGATACCTTCATGTCTACTTGGTTCGCTAACTTTTTGTTAAGTATTGTTTCAAGTATTTTGAAAGTGTTGGTTGTTCCCTTGGCTTCATTATGATACATAAAAGGGTGAGATGGTTGACAGAGTTTTACTATATATTCCGGTTGGTTTCATTGTGAAATGATAATTGATGAAGTTTATGAATAGTACAACTTTCTGTTTACAAATTGTTGAGACAAAAATATTGTGAAATGCTTTGATCTAAATTGTGAAATCTTTTTATAAACAAAGAGATATGATTGTCTGGTGGGAGCGGGTTGCACGCCGCAACAAGGAGTGATAAAGGTGGACAGGTGGGATCGGGGTTGCACGCCGCAACAACAACAACAACTACCCAGTATATTCCCACCATGTGGGGTCTGGGGAGGGTAGGATGTACGCAACCTTACCCCTACCCTGGAAGGGTAGAGAGACTGTTTCCGAATGACCCTCGTCTAGAGAAATTGAAGTGAGCCCTGATAACAAGTGATAGCAAGACAAATCGTTAGAAAACTAAATCTGAGATAACAACAAAGAATATGAAAGAGGTACCAATAACAAGTTATAGCAGGATAGTCTATTCAGGCAAAAGGTCCGAGGCAACATACGAGAATATGGTGAAGTACTGCTAACAACTGCGAAATTACCTAAGGTAAGTAGTAACATAACAGGACACACGACTATAGCAAACTAAGGAAAATAGGGAACCATACTAGTGCTAATACCATCGAACTAGGGAAGACAAAGAGAAATGCACGACTACCTACTAACTTTTCACCCTAATCTTACACCTCCACACTCTTCTATCTAGGGTCATGTCCTCGGTCAGCTCAAGCTGCGCCATGTCCCGCATGATCACTTCACCCCAAGACTTCTTAGGTCTACCTATGCCCCTCCTCTCACCTCCCAAGGCCAACCTCTCACATCTCCTGACCGGGGCACCTGTGCTTCTCCTCTTAACATGACCAAACCATCTCAACCTTGCTTCACGCATCTTAGCCTCCACAGGGGCCACTCCCACCTTGTCCATTATAACTTCATTCCTAATTCTATCCAATCTAGTATGCCCACACATCCATCTCAACATCCTCATTTCCGCTACTTCTATTTGGTGGACATGAGACTTCTTAATTGGCCAACACTCTGCCCCACACAACATAGTCGGTCTGACCACTACCTTGTAGAACTTACCCTTAAGTTTCAATGGCACATTCTTATCACACAAGACACCGGAAGAGAGCCTCCACTTCACCCATCCTGCTCCGATGCGGTGAGTAACATCCTCATCTATCTCCCCATCCTTCTGAATTATGGATCCCAGATATTTGAAACTCTTTCTCTCTTGGGAATGACATGTGTATCGAGTCTCACATCCCCGTCCGCCTCCTGAGTAACACCACTGAACTTGCACTCCAAGTATTCTGTCTTGGTCCTGCTTAACTTGAAATCCTTCGACTCTAAAGTATGTCTCCAGACCTCTAACCTCTCGTTAACGCCACCTCGCGTCTCATCAATCTGTACTATGTCATCCGCAAATAACAAGCACCAAGGCACCTCTCCTTGATTGTGACGCATCAAAGAATCCATGGCTAAGGAAAACAAAAACGGGCTAAGTGTTGATCCCTGATACAACCCTATCTCAACCGAAAAGTAATCAGAGTCTCCTCCTGCTGTCCTTACCCGTGTCTTAGCCCCATCATACATGTACTGAATCACTCCTATATATGGTACAGGCACACCTCCAGCCTCCAAGCATCTCCAAAGAACCTCTCTTGGAACTTTGTCATATGCTTTCTCCAGGTCAATGAACACCATATACAAATCCTTCTTCACCTCCCTATACCGCTCCACCAATCTCCTCACAATGTGAATGGCCTCAGTAGTCGACCGTCCCGGCATGAAACCAAACTGGTTCTCGGAAATGGACACACACCTCCACAATCTCCCTTCAATCACCATCTCCCACACTTTCATCGTATGGCTTAACAACTTGATACCCCTATAGTTGTTGCAGTTTTGGACATCCCCCTTATTCTTGTACTGGTTGCACGCCGCAACAGGAGAAATAAGGGTGGTATATATGAGGCGGAGAAATAAGGGTGGACAGGTGGGAGCGGGTTGCGTGCCGCAACAAGGAGCAATAAAGGAGTACATTTATGTTTTACAGATTTTGAACACAAAGATTGGAAAACTTACTGTTTAACTCTATGATTCCTCATATTATGCACTTACGGTTATTTTAATGTGAAATTTGAAAATTTGGAACTTATATGAGAACGGGTTATAGCTGAGTCCTGGAAAAAGGTGGTTGAGATTATTTTATTTATTGCTACAGATTATTATTTTGTTTAGTTTAGAATTTCTTTCTTTCTTTATTATACATTGTTGACAAGTTATATTATAAATGCCCCATCGTAGCCTCGTCACTACTTCGTCGAGGTTAGGCTCGGCACTTACTCAGAACATGTGGTCGGTTGTACTGATACTACACTCTGCACTTCTTGTGCAGATCCAGGTACCGGCCAGAGCTAGGTGAAAGTAGTAGCTTATATCATTCGTACGGAGACACGAGTTAGATCTGCTGGCGTCCGCAGATTCCTGGAGTCTTCCCTTTACTATTTGGATATTGTTTTATTTCATTCAAAACAGAGATACATTTCTTTCAGCCCAATTATTTGTAGTATTCTTTAGTGGTTCGTGAATTGTGACACCATACCCTGGGTAGTTTTATAGTTAGTGTTAGCTTGTGGTTCGTTTATTATTTCAAATATTATTCATGATATCAGTTCTTGGAAAGTATTAGATTTCGTGTCTATTTTAAATTGTTTATTCATGTTTAAATAAAATTTTAAAATAAAATGATTAATTAATTTCTAACATTGTCTTGCCTAGAAAGTGTGGTGTTAGGCGCCATCACGATCCCGAGAGTTGAAAATTTGGGTTGTGACACTTGGCTAGCTGAATAGAAGAAAATAATATTATAAATATTCTATTGTATTCAATATTATCGATTTTTATGTCTTGGAGCAATATTAAGTTGTCTCTGTGTGAGGTGACGGATTCGAACCGTGGAATCGGCCTCTGATATATGTATTAGGGTAGACTGCTTACAACACCTCCTTGAATGATGTCCTTCCCCGACCCTATGTGAATACGAAATACTTTATATACCAGATTGTCCTTTATTAAGGATCTTTCTGCATTTTACCATAAAGATCTTTTATAAAGTGGATTATATAACTAAAAAATCATTTGTAATTAGTCATATAACTATAGAACTTTTACACAGCACTTAAGGAAGACGTTAATAGCATAAAATAATATACTAAGTGTCTATCTAAATAATTTTTTATTTCTCTTTAAATATTCCACTTAATAAATACCCAACTAATAATTGAAACAATGAGTGCAGATCTCAACAAAAAAAAACTCTAGATTGTTAAACATGTAATAATTGTAGATGTTCATTACTTCCAATACTTTCACCCATAATGTAAACAACCTTCTACTAGTTATCACTTTAATAATTGTAACTCTCACACCTTCATAACCTCTACCCATGATCTCAAAGGTAAATGTCATGTCTAAGACAATCCTTTTGTAACCTATAATGTAATAGTATAAATAGAGGCAGAAATGTGATATGGGATACACTTGAACACTTGATGAAATAAGAAAGTTATCCCTTCTTCTCTTATTCTATTTATTTTCTTGTCTTATATTGTTACTTTGAGCTACATTTCTTAATACGTTATCAACAGGAAATTGAGCTCTTTTCGTTGTTCAAGTATATTTGGTTATTTTGTTTTCTTCGTCATATATTTTGATTTCATGATTAGTGTCTTTAATATGAAATTTCATAATTTCTCACATCTCTAGATATGTGTAAAAATAAAAGAATTCTATGTTTCTTTATTTTAAGTTATTTGCATGATTGTTATGTGAAAGTTGCTAAATTTCATGTTAGTAGAATTAATTGATAGAAAAATACTTGTTTTATGTTGTTCGCCATTTGAAATTGTGTTAAACTTAGAAGACATTTTTGTTCGAGTTAACATCAAAGATATACTAATAATTTGATGGAAAAAAATAATACTCTTTTTTATGAAATTATCACTTTAGTGTATATATCACAAATTTGCTATTATGTTAATTTTTAAGATTCTTTACGCTACATCCTAATGATTTCGAATTATTTATCTTCTTTGATAGTTTTCACTATGTCGAATTTGTCAAAGCTTATATTTGTGGCACTTGACATTTCTGGAAAGAATTACTGTCACGACCCAAATTCTCAACCGTCGGGATCGTGATGGCGCGTAACATCATACTCGCTAGGCAAGCCAATGTTAGAGGGTTACGACATTAAACAATTAAAACATAACCGAAGTTCCACTACTATTCAATATACGATACTCAAAAGTAACAATGAAATAAAATACCGATACTGCGAAACTAATACTAATGTCTATCTACCAGGGTTTGGAGTCACAATTCACGAACTACTAAGAATTTCTACAATTATTTGGTTGAAAGAAAATATATAACTGTTTTGAACTAAATAAACAGAAACTAAATAATAATGAAGAGACTCCAGGAATCTGCGGACGGCGGCAGATCTACCTCGTGTCTCCATGCGAATGATCAACTACAGCTCTATCTCAACTCGGACATAGACCTGGATCTGCACACAAGGTGCAGAGTGCAGTATTAGTACAACCGACCCCATGTACCGGTAAGTGCTGAGCCTAACCTCGATGAGGTAGTGACGAGGCTACGGCGGAGCATTTATAATATAACATGTATACAGTGTATAATAAAGCAAAAAGGAAATGCTAAACTAAATAAAACAGTAACTTGCAATAATTAAATAATTAACTTGCTATCTTTCCAAAACTCTGCCATAACCAATCCTTAAGAGAGTTTCCATGTTACAGAATTAAATCACGGTAGGAGCCGAATATGAAAAATAACAAATAAATAAGGCAGTGTGCATTCCGATCCCATCGTATAACAAGTAACAACACGAAAATCCTCCCTTATTACTCCTTGTTGCGGCGTGCAACCCGATCCCACCTGTCCACCCTTATTACTCATTGTTGCGGCGTGCAACCTGATCCCACCAGACAATCACATTTCACCCTTATTCCTCCTCAATATACAACCCTTATTCCTCTTGTTGCGGCGCGTCAACCCTATCCCACCATATCAGTACCAATCACACAATAATAATAAGTGTTTCACAATTTAAATCACAATCCTCCAAAATATTTATGTCTCAACCAATGCAAACGGAAAGTTATTCAATTATGAACCTTCACCGATTTATACTACACAGCACGACCAACTGAAATATATTATGAAGCACCAACAAACCAGCTCAACCCAATATTGTAACACCATAAAACTACGGAACAACTTATACTTTCAATAAATAAATAACATCTAACAAGAAGCAATTAGACATAGAAAAATCAATAAGCATGCAACAGTTAAATCAGAAAGATAATAAATTGGGAACGGGGAAGGGAACAAGCTAAACAAGTAATTTGGCGGCGCATAGGTACTTGTCACCTCACTTATACGCCACACACATGAAAATTCACATTAAGTGGGGGATTCCTAGTCCCTCAAGTCAAGGTTAGACCAAACATTTACCTCAATTTCGCAGGCCACTCACTGCTCAATTACAGCTTTCCCTTTATAGTTCACCTCCAACCCACTCGTTCTAATCATAATTAGTTTAATATCATCAATTATTGCTAAAGAAATTAACTATAATGCTTAATAATAGTTTTCCTAAGCTTTCCCAACAAAAGACAAAAATCGACCCCACCTATTCTCCCCCGAGCTCGGATATACAATTGATTTTGGAATCCGACCTCAATTCGAGGTCTAAATTCCAAAATATTGAAATTCCGAAGTTCTACCCAAAAATCCCTAATTCTACCATGAAAATTCTAGATTCTAGGTTGAAATCTTGTAAAAAGAAGTAAGAGATTGAAAGAAATTAGGTAAGAATCATTTACCTATGATTTGGGGAAGAACATGCCCTAGGAAAATCGCCGCTTGAAGTTTAGGTTTTGAAAAATGGGAGATGAATGAAAAATCCCGTCCAAAAGTTGTTTTGAATAATCGCAGTTATCGCATTTGCGATCACAGGTTCGCAAATGCAAACTCGCAAATGCGCCCTTTACTTCGCAAATGTGAAGTGGCCTGGCCTGGTGGCATCGCAAATGCGGCCACTGTTCCAGTCGCAATTGCGACAATGAGCTTCGCAAATGCAAAGGTCCCCTTCCCATCCTCCTGATAAAAAATGCGGAAAACCTTCGCAAATGCGATGTCTGCAGAACTGAAGCACATCAGCAAAATTTCTTAAGTCCAAATCGCTCTGTGACCTATTCGAAACTCACCCGATCCCTCGGGGCTCCAAACCAAACATGCACGCAAGTCTAAAAGTATCATACGAACTTGATAGTGCGATCAAATAACAAAAATAACACCTAAAACTACGAATTTAGCCTCAAAACTCATGAATTTCTCAAGAACACTTCAAATTCACTAACTTCTCAACTGGACGTCTGAATCACGTCAAATCAACTCCGTTTTTCACCAAATTTCACAGATATAACTTAAATATTATAATAAACTTGTACCGAGCTTCGGAACTAAAATACGAAACCGATACCAACGAGTTCAAACATTAATCAATTTCTTTAAATCCTTTAAATTATAGTCTAACAATTTTCTTCAAAAATTCATTTCTAGAGCCAGGGACCTTGGAATTCGATTCTGGGCATACGCCCAAGTCCCATATTTTACTGCGGACCTCCCATATTTTACTCAAAATATTGACCAAAGTCAACTAAAAATCAAATTTAACTCTCAAAATTTATTATTCCATATATTTTCACTGTAAGGCTTTCTGGATTCACGCCCGGAGTGCACACACAAATATAAGTGAATTAAATTAATGTTTTTAAGTCTAATGAGCCCGGAATAGAGTCTGAAATCATAAGATGACCCTTTGGGTCAACACAATTACGTATCATGGGTTCTCGATGCTGAGATTCACTTAGCCGCTAAAGGCCTTGGTGACACCATTACTCAGGGTAATAAGGCATCGAGCCAAGACAAAGCGAAGTACATGATTTTCCTTCGTCATCATTTGGATGAAGGTTTGAAAGTTGAATATTTAACAATGAAAGATCCACTTGAATTGTGGACTGGCCTAAAGGAAAGGTATGATCATCTTAAGGCTACGGTATTGCCAAGGGCTCGATATGAGTGGATGCACTTACGGTTGCAAGATTTTAAGATCGTAAGTGAGTATAACTCTGATGTATTTCGAATAACTTCCCAGTTGAAATTATGTGGGGATGTTATGAATGATGAGGACTTGTTGGAAAATACTCTTACGACTTTTCACACCTCAAATATGGTACTACAACATCAATGCCGTGAAAGGGGTTTTAAAAAGTATTCTGAATTGATCCCATGCTTTTTGGTGGCTGAGCAACATAATACCCTTTTGCTGAAAAATCATGAAGCCCGTCCCACAGGGTCAGCTCCGCTTCCTGAAGCGAATATGGCAGCTAGATGTGATAAGTATGGAAAAAGACAAAATGATAATCATGTCCATGAGAATGTACGTGGGCATGCCAATGGTAAGAGACGATATAATAGTCGTCATCGTGGTGGTCATGGCAAACGAGAGAACGATATGGGTTCTCAAAACAATTCTTCAAGAGGCAAAAGCGGTAACTGCCACCGTTGTGGCGTGAAAGGTCATTGGAAATTTGTATGACGTGCACCTAAGCATTTTGTCAGGATTTATCAAAACTCCATCAAAAGAAAGACAAATAATGTGGGAGCATCTTCTGCTAATGCCCCAGTGGAGTCACTTGACCTTTAAAAATGATTTTGAGGTAGGGCCTTCAAACAAAAATGATGACAATCTCGATGATCTTACTCATTTGGAAGTTGAAGACTTATTTGGAGATCAAAACTAAAGTTTGATCATTTTAATGGGGAATGCAATTATGTTGTTAGTTTTATTTTCAGTATTTTTTTCCCTCTCGTTTTAAAGTTGTTTTTATGTTCAAGTAGTACTTAAGTTGTCGTATGTTATTGTTAGTTTTTTCCGTATTTATCATGGTGTACTTTTATTTTTTTTATGAAGAAAATAAAATTTTCCAGTCTTCAATTGGATCCAAGATGAGTAATGAAGATTTATGTCTTTTGGATAGTGCTACAATTCACACAATATTAAGAGAAAAGAAACTTTTCTCTTATTTGGTTATGAAAAAGTCATATGTTAATACAATATCTGGTAGTACAAAGTTAATTGAGGGCTCTGGAAGAGCGGCCTTATTACTACTTGGAGGAACGATATTAACTATTAATAATACATTGTATTGTAGTAAGTCTCAAAGAAACTTGTTGAGTTTCAAAGATATTCGCGAAAATGGCTATCATGTTGGGACCTCTAATGAATGAAAGGTAGAATACCTTATATTACTACAATAAAAGCGGGGAAAAAATATGTGCACAAAAAATTACCCGCATTTTCTTCGGGATTATATCACACAAATATTGATGTGGTTGAATCATATGACATAGTAAACAAAAGGTTTACTACTTCTAATGATTTTATCATTTGGCATGACCGATTAGGCCATCCCGGTTCTAACATGATGCGCAGAATAATAGAGAATTCAAATGGGCGCATATTGAAGAACAAGAAGATTCTTCAATTTAAGGATTTCTCTTATGCTGTTTGTTCTCAAGGAAAATTGGTTACTAAACCATCAACAACTAAAGTTGGGATTGAATCCCCTGCATTTTTGGAACGTATACAAGGTGATATATGTGGGACTATACACTCTCCACGTGGACCATCCAATTATTATATGGTCTTGATAGATGCATCTACAAGATGGTCACATGTGTGCTTACTGCCAACTCGTAATATGGCATTTGCGAGATTGTTGGCCCAAATAATAAGGTTAAGAGCACAATTTTCAGATTATGCAATTAAGACAATTCGTCTTGATAATGCTGGTGAATTTACATCTCAAGCCTTTACTGATTATTGTATGGGCGCTGGAATAAAAGTTGAGCATCCAGTTGCTCATGTTCATACTCAAAATGGTCTAGCAGAATCATTGATTAAATGCCTCCAATTAATAGCTAGACCATTGCTAATGAGGACAAAACTTCCCCTTTCAGTGTCGGGACATGCTATTTTGCATGTAGTAGCACTTGTGCGCATAAGGCCAACCAGTTATCATGAAGTCTCCCCATTACAGTTGGCTTTTGGTCAGGAGCCAAATAATTTTCATCTAAGAATTTTTGGATGTGCGGTATATGTTCCAATTGCTCTACCACAACGAACAAAGATGGGTCCCCAAAGAAGGTTGGGAGTATATGTTGATTATGAAACTCCTTATATTATTAAATATCTGGAGCCTATGACAAGAGATTTATTTACAAACAGATTTGCTGATTGTCATTTTAATGAATCAGTTTTTCCAATATTAGGGGGAGAAAACAAACGGCTAGAAAAAGATATAGATTGGAACGTGTTATCTCTATCTTATTTGGATCCTCGTATAAATCAATGTGAACAAGAAGTTCAAAAGATCATGTATATGCAAAATGTTGCAAATCAATTCCCAGATGCATTTACTAACCTTCCACGAGTTATTAAACCGCATATTCCAGCTGTAAAAGCTCCAATTCGAGTTGATGTCCCAGCTGGACAACATGATAATGCAAATGAGTGTAGGCCACGCCTTAAACGTGGTAGACCAATCGGTTTCAAGGATAAAAATCCCAAAAAAGGGAAAGGAGCAAATGATCAAGTTGATCATAACATGGAGGCAATTGCTCAAGAGAAGCATAAAGACATAATAATTGATAAGACCTCATAGGAGGTTCTAGTACCTGGAAATGATGAAAATGAAGAGATCTCAATAAGTTATGTCTCTAAGAAAAAAAGGTGGAACCGAAATAACGTTGTTGTTAACAACAACTTTGCATATAATGTTGCAGTTGACATAATGCAACAAGATGAGGATCTTGAGCCAAAATCTGTCGATGAATGTAGACAAAGAAATGATTGGCCAAAATGAAAAAATGCAATTCAAGCGGAATTGTCTTCACTCGAAAAACGTGAAGTTTTCGGACCAATAGTCTGAATGCCTGAAGGTGTCAAGCCAGTGGGGTACAAATGAATTTTTGCGCGAAACGAAATGAGAAAGGTGAAGTCGTAGGATATAAAGCACGACTTGTTGCACAAGGGTTTTCGCAACGGCCTGACATTGATTATATGGAGACATATTCTCCTATGGTATATGCAGTTACCTTCAAGTATCTAATAAATCTTGCAGTCATTGAAAAGCTTGATATGCGGTTGATGGATGTTGCCACAGCCTACTTATATGGCTCCCTGGACAATGAAATTTTATGAAAATCCCTGAAGGATTTAAAGTTCCTGAAGCACATAACTTCAGAAATACTTATACGGATTGAAGCAATCAGGGAGAATGTGGTACAATCGTCTTAGCGAGTATTTGCTAAAGAAAGGGTACAAAAATGACCCTATTTGCCCATGTGTCTTTATTAAGAGGTCTGGTCTGAATTTATCATCATAGCTGTGTATGTTGATGACTTGATTATTATTGGAACTTCTAAAGAGCTTCTAAAGGCTGTAGAGTGTTTCAAGAAAGAATTTGAAATGAAAGATCTTGGTAAGACAAAATTTTGTCTTGGCCTACAGATTGAGCATGTAACAAATGAAATTTTTGTCCATCAATCAACATATACTGAAAAGGTGTTAAAGCGATTTTACATGGATCCATTGAGTACCCCAATGGTTGTGAGATCTCTTGACATAAATAAAGATCCATTTCGGCCTTCAGAAAATGACGAAGAACTTGTTGGTAATGAAACTCCATATCTTAGTGCAATTGGGCACTGATGTATCTTGCTAACAATACCCGGCTAGATATTGCTTTTGCTGTAAGCTTATTAGCAAGATTCAGTTCCTCCCCAACAAGAAGACACTGGAATGGTGTTAAGCATATATTTAGATATCTTGGGGAAACTCTAGATGTGGGATTGTTCTATTCTAATGGATTTAAGTTAGAAATGATTGGCTATGCCGATGCAGGTTAGTTGTCTGATCCACATAAAGCCCAATATCAAACAGGCTATTTGTTTACATATAGAGGTACAACTATATCATGGTGTTAAATAAAACAAATAATAGTTGCCACATCTTCTAATATGCTGAGATAATAGCCATTCATGAAACTAGTCGGGAATGTATTTGGTTGAGATCAATGACTTAACATATTCAAGAAATGTGTGGTTTTCTTATGAAAAAAAGACAATCCAACTATACTATAGGAAAACAATGTTGCTTGCATCGCTCAACTGAAATGAGGATACATCAAAGGAGACAGAACATAGCACATTTCACCAAAGTTCGTTTTCACGCATGATCTTCAACAAAATGGTAAAATTAATGTTCAACATGTTCATTCATGTGAAAATTTGGTTGATCTGTTCACCAAGGCATTACCAACGTCAACATTTGAGAAGTTGAGACAGAAGATTGGAATGCCACGTTTTCGAGAAATAAAGTGATGTTTTCATGAGAGGAAGTAAGATATGTGTTGTACTCTTTTTCCCTTAGCCTAGGTTTTGTCCCACTGGATTTTCCTGGTAAGGATTTTAACGAGGCAACAAATAAAGTGTATTAGAGATATGTATACTCTTTTTCCTTCACTAAGATTTTTTCCCACGTGATTTTTCTTAGTAAGGTTTTAACGAAGCATATTATCTATTTTTGGACATCCAAGGGGGAGTGTTGTAAAATATTGTGGATATCCACTACTCCCGCTACTTTCACCCATGATGTAAATAACCTCCTACTACTTATTATTATTATGATTGTAACTCCACACCTCCATAACTTCTCCCCATGATTCCCCCTCCCCCCC
>ML281020.1:267730-287349 GCA_005239495.1 Nicotiana undulata
CGATCTCAAAGGTAAATGTCATGTTTAAGACAATCCTTTTGTGACCTACAATGTAATATTATAAATAGAGGCATGAAATGTGATATGGGATACACTTGAACTTTTGATGAAATAAGAAAGTTATCTCTTCTTCTCTTATTCTACTTATCTTCTTGTCTTATATTGCTACTTTGAGCTATATTTGTTAATATAGATGACTTTTTTCTTTCTAAAGCATCAATTATTTTGAACACCAATTGAATTTACTAACACAATCACATATTTGGGGGCCTAATGCAGTATTACCGATAATAATATCTATATTTCTTACAATACCAACTTTTCAAGTTATTTAAAACAAAGCTAGTGCTTGGTCGTGGATTTCCAAATTTGTTTTGAAAAATTTAATTTGGGTAAAGTTTGGTTTGAAGATGAAAATATGTTTGGACATAAGTTTTCAAAATATATTTCAATATTTTTTTTTTGAAAAAACATGAAACATGACTTATACCCACAAGTTCTAAAAACTATCACAAATAACCAACAATACCTTTATCAATAACTTTCATTATATAATCGCAAACTATAATCTTGAACATAAATAAATTTGGTACAAATTATCATTTTTATAATGAGCTATATAATGTATTATTAGATGACCGAGAAGACGAAGTATCACTGTTACAAAATAATAAATGGTGGGCTCTTTTATAAAATATAAAAATTTGGGACAATTTTTAAAAACTGTAATAGTAATATTTTTGGCGTTTTGAGTTTTACAAACATGTGTTTTCGAAAGAAAGAACTAAATATATTTTGCCAAAATTTATGACCAAACGGTCCAAAGTATACAGTAGTAAATTACTTGCTACATAGAGCTAAAATATGCCACTTCCATATTGCCGTCGACAATTTTGACAATTGGAATCCCACTGCAAAAGTAAGTTCGTACGGATGGCCCCACTCCTTTGACCAATTCAAGAAGCCAATTAGCCGTTGAGCAATTCTATGTTCATCACGTTCAGAGAACCCATGGTTTTGTGAAAATTTATTTTTAAAGAAAAAATCTTCACTATTGTTCCTATTTATATTGGTAGTGGATAGAATTAGAGGTGTAAATGGATATTTAAAAAACGATTAAATCGATTGAATTGTGCTGTAGCAAATTAATTTTTAGATTTTTTTTAATAAAATTGTATACATTTATATAATTGTATTGATAATTAGTGTAGATATTTAATTACGAAAATAAATCGAAAAAATACTGAATCGTACTGAATAAATTTACATGTGAAAAATAAATTTATATATTAAGTTTTAAAATAATAAAGTATTAAATTTTTCCCTCGCCTTAGAATTATTAAAAAACGGTTATAATCCAACAAGTAATTAAAACTCAAAATCCTAATTCTCAAACCTATTATGTTACTCCTGTTGAAACTAAATTATTTTCAGCATATCACTAGCAAGACACAAGGTATTCTAGCGATTATGAGTAGCAAACTACAATGTATTGATTGTGTTTATTTTCGTATGATTTAGATTATTTTTTTGAATATTTAATCTTACATAGACTTTATTCTTGAGTCGTCCTAGCTAGGTTAATATCTTTTTACTCGTGTGGTTTATTTTTTTTTTTGCCTTTATTTAATTTTTTTTCCTGCTATTATGGAATAACGGATGGATCTAACTATAGTCATCTTTCATGTTTTTTTAATTCATCGCCCTTTGAACAATAAAAAACATCTAGAGAATTTTGTTAAGTCCTATAAAAATACTTCTATTACTGCATTTTACTTTAATTAGTGACTTTTAAATCACTTTTTTTTAAAAATATTTTATTATGCCAATACCGAAGAGATCCCGACATGATTGAGACGATTTCGAAAAGTCTGATTTTGAATATATATAATAGAATAACTGAAAAATTGATACGGTACAAATTTTATAAAATAATTGACCGAACCGAATCGTTAACACCCCTAACCAGAACATAAAAAGTATTTAAGTGTATAGGTTCAAAATTTTAGTTCTCTTAAATTATTAGGCTCTAAGTGAATATTTTAAGATATTAGAAGATTTGGATCTTAGCCGAACTCGTAAGCAAGTTCTAGCACCGCCCAAGCAATAGAGTTCCTCAAGCATAGCAGGAAAATAAAAACAAATAATATAAGTAATGATAATTAGTCTGCTACCACAAATTAAATTTTATTGATAGATTTCTAAAATACAATTGTCTAATTATACTTTTTCTTATGCTTCCTAAATGGAAGGAATATCTATACTGAGCGGTTATTTACTGTGACTCACCACCTATCTCACCATGTTACTCCTATAAATTCTCTGCTCAGTTTAGTTTCACACAAAAGTGAAAGTGAATATTTCTGCTATCATGGAAATCAGAGTATTTTTTTCTCTAAATATCGTCATTGTCTGATCGAGTGATGCATTTCGCAGCTTTTCAACTATATATATATATATTGTATACGGCCGAAATAGAAGGAGTCTGATTTCGAAGTCTTTATTATGTTTCGATCGAGCTCGAGCTCGGAAGACCCGAAGTAAAGTTTGAGTCCGATCTTAGAATGCATACCTCGAAATAACACATCAAAGGCCCGACACGGCCTATTCGAGGCAGTGCAAAATTGATGACAGTCAAGAAAAAGCGGAAATTTCTCAAGGGCATATAGGTCAAGGTGAAAATCTCAGGATTGGTTCGTACAAGTCCGTACTAGGCGGTTATACAACTATATCAATAGTATTTTTTACTTTAAATAGAAATGTATTTACCCCCTCCTATATAAATGGGACGCCAATCATTTGTAAATATCATCATTCACTGCAATAGAACATTATATTCTGTTTTTTCTCGTTTAACGTGCTCTTTAATCGTTCCTCAGCTTTATTGTTCTTCATTTACTGTTCATACTTTATTGCTATTAATTCACTTCGAGACCCCGAAGCTATCGAGCTCGAGGTCCCTATCCCTTTGGCGACGCTGGTTTGGCTTAACATTTCTTCTTACTTACACTTACTATTTCTTGGTTATCTACTAGTATTGGAATAAACCACATATTTTTAGAACCAAAAATCAAATATAATTGTTAAAACGATTTTTGAGGTAAACAGTTTGGCGCCCACCGTGGGGCTTAATAGTGATTATTTTGGTGCTAGTTGTCTGATAACACACATTATTCTTCACACTTTTTCTTGTTCAAAGATTCTTTGATTTCAGGTCAAAATATGTCTAACTCAGCAAACGCACAGGGAAACGACGGTCTCGGATTCCATGGAGAAAACAGTGCAACAGCTTCAGTGGCCGAAGTACCACCACTCAACCCTGGGGTAGCACCCGCACCTAACCCAGTCGACGTTGGTTCTCATATTGCTTTGCACGTTGATTTGGGTACTGATATTGAAGGGAGTATACGCGGAGGGGACCACCCTGACGCGCAAAGAACACATGCTCGAGAAGAAGTCAACCTACAAGTAATCTTTGAAATGTTGCAAGCACAACAAGTTGCTATCGCTCAGTTACCGAGTCGGCAAAAGACTCCGAGCATAGCAGGACCAGAAACAACTCCTCGAGTTGAGCCAACTCCAGAAAGATCAAGCAATAATGGGTCAGGAAATGACCCCACCACCATGAAGAAGATAGAGGACAACGATAAGAAAGTAGAAACCTACAACTCGAGTGTCGACCAGATCCCGGGAGCACCTCCGGTCTTGAAAGGACTGGATTCGAAGAAGTTTGTACAGAAACTATTCCCACCGAGTGCGGCTCCAAAGCTCATTCCGAAGAAGTTCCGGATGCCCGACATCCCAAAATACAATATGACCACAGATCCCAACGAGCACATCACCACATACACATGTGGTATAAAGGGGAACGACTTGAAAGACGACGAGATCGAGTCTGTTTTATTGAAGAAATTTGGAGAAACTCCAAGGGGGCCATTATGTGGTATCATAACCTCCCCCCGAACTCAATAGATTCGTTTTCCATATTGGCAGACTCATTTGTAAAGGCACATTCTGGTGCCATAAAGGTTGCAACAAGGAAGTCTCATGTGTTTAAACTAAAGCAAAGAGAGAACGATATGTTGAGGGAGTTCGTCTCCCGTTTTCAGAGGAGCGAATGGAGTTACCGCCAATCTCCGATGACTGGGCCGTGCAAGCCTTCACTCAGGGGCTGAATGAACGAAGCTCGATAGCTTTGAGGCAGCTGACTTGGGAGGATGTGCATAACAGGTACCAGTCAAAAATCAGGGTCGAGGATGACCAGTTGGGAGCCCCTCAGTCTCAATTTATCCAAGAAGGCTACTAGCAAAGGAATCAAGAAATGCAAACAGAGAGCCGAGTCCGAACAAGGAAAGATATCAGCCATACGTGTAAGACAGAAGAAACACTTCGAGGCATAACATCCTCAAAATGATCAAAGGGCAGATCGAGGCCAAAATTCCCGGGGACTCATGAGCAAGACCAGGTTTGATAGGCATTCGGGACAGATGGAGGCACCCCGATTTTCATAATACAACTTCAGCATCGATGCCTCAGACATCGTATCAACCATCGGCAAGATTAGAGGTACTGGGTGGCCCAAGCCCATATAGTCGGATCCTTCTTAGAGGAATCCCAACTTAATGTGCAAGTACCATGGTACTCATGGTCATAGGACCGAGGACTGCAGACAACTTTGAGAGGAGGTAGCTCGATTGTTCAACGAGAGGCACCTTCGAGAGTTTCTCAGTGACCGGGCCAAGAATCATTTTCGAGAGAGAGATGCAAACATGTAGAATGAACCAGAAGAGCCCCAGCATGTCATTCACATGATCATAGGAGGAGTTGACGTCCCACAGGGATCCACATTCAAACGAATAACAATATCCATCACAAGGGAAAAGTGGACTCGGGACTACATACCCGAGGATACTCTTACATTCAACGAGGAAGACATAGAGGCCTTATCTCAGCCTCATAATGATGCACTGGTAATTTCTATCCTTTTAAATAAAATTCAAGTTAAACGTGTGCTCGTGGATCCCGGTAGTTCAGCCAATATAATCAGGTCGAGGGTCGTGGAGCAGCTCAGGCTGTTCGACAAAATCATACCCGCCTCTCGAGTTTTGAATGGATTCAACATGGCGAGTGAAACAACAAAGGGGGAAATCATCCTCTCAGTCAACGTGGTCGGAACCATACAGAACACCAAGTTTCATGTCATCAAAGGTGACATGAGGTATAATGCTCTACTTGGAAGGCCGTGGATCCATAGTATGAGGGCAGTGCCATCAACTCTTCATCTAATGATGAAGTTCCCTACGAAGGGTGGAGTGAAATCAGTATATGGAGAGCAATATGCAACTAAGGAGATGTTCGCGGAGCACGACTCGACACCAGTATCGACTTCATCTACCTCGGAGAAGTCAAAGGACAAACAGGTAGCCAAATAGAAATCACAGCATGTACCATCGGCAGAGCCCGAGGGACAGGAGCCTGATGAACAGGTGGTCGAGGATGAAGAAGAAGATTTCCTCACCCCTCGAGCCTTCGTTGCCCCCGAGGAATCAGATGCAACGAATTCCACTGTCGAAGAACTCGAGCATGATTAACCCTCGAACTCAGGAAAGAACTCATTCAATTTCTTATTGATAACATTGATTATTTCGCTTGGTCCCACTTAGATAAGGCACGGATTCCACCAGAGATAACCACTCATCGACTAAGTGTCGACCCCAAGTTCAAACCGGTGAAACAAAAAAGGAGACCTCAGTCCGAGGTAAAGCATGCATTCATCAAAGATGAGGTAACCAAACTTCTCAAAATAGGATCCATTAGGGAAGTAAAATACCCCGAATGGCTAGCTAACGTAGTGGTAGTCCACAAAAAAGGGAATAAACTTAGAATGTGTGTAGATTACAAGGATTTGAACAAAGCATGCCCTAAAGATTCCTTCCCACTGCCTAACATCGACCGTCTAATCGATGTCGCGGCTGGCCACGAGATCCTTACTTTTCTCGACACCTACTCCGGGTACAATCAAATTCAAATGAACCCGGAGGACCAGGAAAAAACTTCATTTATCAAAAAATATGGTACATATTGCTATAATGTAATGCCCTTCGGGCTAAAAACGCAGGAGCTACATATCAACGCCTAGTTAATAAGATGTTTGAACGTCATATAGGCAAATCTTTGAAAGGTTACATTGATGACATGTTAGTTAAGTCCCTACGTGCAGAGGACCATTTTACCCATTTGCAGGTAACGTTCGACATCTTAAGAAAGTACAACATGAAAATAACCCCGAGAAGTGCGCTTTCGGAGTCTGTTCAGGCAAATTCTTAGGTTTCATGGTGTCAAACAGGGGGATCGAGATCAACCCCGATAAAATCAAATCCATCGAGGAAATCACCGTTGTGAACAATGTTAAAGTCGTACAACGGCTAACCGGAAGAATAGCTACCTTAGGCCGGTTTATCTCGAGGTCTTCAGATCGGAGCCATCATTGTTTCTCCTTACTCAAGAAGAAAAACAACTTCGAGTGGACTCCGGAGTGTCAACAGGCCTTGGAAGAATTAAAACGATATCTTTTGAGCCCGCCCTTGCATCATACACCAAAGGAGATGAAACGCTCTATTTATATTTAGTCGTGTCCGAAGTAGCGGTAAGTGGCGTATTGGTTCGAGAAGAGAAAAGTACACAATTTCCTGTCTATTATGTAAAGTCGGACCCTAGGATATGCTGAAACCAGGTATCCGCATTTAGAAAAATTAGCCCTAGCATTAATAAGTGCATCCTGGAAGTTGAAACCATATTTTCAATGTCATCATATATGTGTATTAACTACATATCCACTACGAAACATTTTGCATAAGCCCGAATTTTCGGGTCGATTGGCCAAATGGGCCATCGAACTCGGAGGGGTATGATATCGAGTATCAACCCCGAACGACTATTAAGTATCAAATTTTGGCAGACTTCGTGGCTGATTTTACGCCTGCCCTCGTGCCCGAAGTAGAGAAAGAACTCTTGTTAAAGACGGACACATCATCGGGGGTATGGACCCTCTTCACTGATGGTGCCTCTTTTGGTGGTTAACCAAGTAAATGGAAGCTTTGAGGTTCGAGAAGATAGGATGTGAAGATACTTAAACAAGCTTCACGTGACATTGCATCGCTTCAAAGAGTGGACCTTGGTCAACGTACCTCGAGAACAGAACAGTGAGGTCGATGCACTCGCAAACTTGGGTTCATCTATTGAAGAATATGACATAGTCCCCGGGACTGTTCTACAACTATCAAAGTCGGTGATCGAAGAGGGTCATGTAGAAATTAACTCAATGAGTCTAACGTGGGATTAGAGGAACAAGTACATCGACTACTTGAAGCATAGGAAGCTCCCCACGAACGCAAAAGAATCGAGGGCCCTCCGAGCTAAAGCATGCCGATTTTCACTCGACGATAATGGAACATTGTACAGGAGGACCTTTGACGGACCACTGGCAGTATGCTTGGGACCGGGGGACACTGATTATGTGCTACGAGAAATCCACGAAGGCACTTGTGGGAATGATTCTGGTGTCGATTCTTTGGTTCGCAAGGTGATATGAGCGAGATATTACTGGGATATCATGGAAAAGGACACCAAGGAATTCGTTCGAAGATGTGATAAATGCCAAAGATTTGCACTGATGATTCATCAATACGGTGAACAACTACACTCGGTCCTATCCCCGTGGCCATTCATGAAATGGGGGATGGACATCGTCGGCCCCCCAATGGCGCCAGGTAAAGCTCGATTTACCTTATTTATGACTGACTACTTCTCAAAATGGGTAGAAGCGCAGGCCTTCGAAACGATAAGAAAAAAAGAAGTCATCGACTTCATATGGAACCACATCATATGTCAATTCAGGATTCCCTCCGAGATAATATGCGACAATGGGAAGCATTTCATTGGCAGCAAAGTAACAAAATTCCTCAAAGACCATAAAATCAAAAGGATCCTACCACCGCCTTACCTGGCAAGGATGAAGTGGACAAGTGATCGCATAACACGTTACGCGACCACATAAGTGTTATGTGGTAGTTTCAGGGCATGTTTAGTTACCTCATAGATGCTGAGTATTATGCGGTCGCATAAGTGATATGCGGACCGATAATGTGATTTTTTCACCGCATTTTTAAGCAAAATCTTCTCAACTGTCTGTCCAGGTTTGCGACCACTATGCGGCCTGCATAGTCATTATGCGACAACATAGTTGCAGCAAACTCCCTTGAGTGATTTTTCTTCCATTTCTTCAACAATTTCACCATGTTTTATGATATTTTGGACCATCTGCACTCTAACAAACATGTCAACTTGCTCAATCTAATCTACATAACAAAAATAAAAATAAGGAACAAAAGAAAAGATGTTAACACACATGGGTTACCTCCCACAAAGCGCTTGATTTAACGCCGCGGCACGACGAAGTTGGCTCTTTTTTGGGACTACTCAGTGGAGGGGGATGGACCATCTTTGAGAGAAAATTGCTCCACCAAGTGCTTGTCTCCAATTGTTCCCAAGTAGTGCTTAACCCGCTGGAAAATCACTTTGAAAGTTCGGAGTCCATCCTCCGACTCTAATTCAACAGCTCCAAAAGGGGAGACTTTACCACTTTGAACGGGCCAGACCATTTCGATTTGAGTTTGCCCGGAAACAACTTGAGTCTTGAATAGAAAATCAAGACCAAGTCACCCGACTTGAACTCCCGCTTCAAGATCTTTTTGTCATGGAGAAACTTCATTCTTTCCTTGTACATGGCTGCACTCTCATAGGCATGGAAACAGACTTTCATTTCGTTGAGTTGTGTCAATCTCAGATTACAGCCTCGGCCCAGTCAAGGTTCAACTTTTTCAAAGCCCACATGGCCTTGTGTTCCAGCTCCATGGGTAAATGACATGCCTTGCCAAAGACTAATTGGTATGGTGAAGTGCCAATAGGAGTTTTGAACGTTGTGCGATAGGCCCATAACGCATCATCTAACTTTTTTGACCAGTCGGTCTTGTTTGCATTGATAGTTTTGGCTAGAATGTTCTTAATCTCCCTGTTAGAGACTTCAATTTTGCCACTCGACTGAGGATGATAAGGTGTGGCGACCTTGTGCTTTACGCCATATTTCTCGAGTAGCCCGGTGAAAGCCTTTTTGCAGAAATGAGAACCACCATCGCTAAGAATGGCTCTAGGAGTGCCAAACCGTGTGAATATACTTTTCTTCAAAAATGAGATCACAAGTATGCGATATAACAAATTACAATTAGTCTGGGTCGCAAAGCGCGTATCGAGCACTAGGGGTGTTAATGGATATTTGGAAACCGACTAAACCGGCCGAATCGAACAGTACCGTGCCGAACCGATTTTCTTGTTTCTTTTAATAAAATCGCAGATTTTAATATAAATTTATGACTGAATTGATAATTAGGGTAGGTTTTTTATTTTATGAAAATAAACCGAACAAATATTGTACCGTACAGAATAAATATAGATGTGAAAATATATTTTTATATTACGTTTAAAAATAACAAATCATTAAAAAAATTCTTGGGCCGTGGAATTATGAAAACAGTTACAAGCCAACAAGTAAAATCATAATTCCCAAGCCTATTATGCTACTCCTATTGAAATTAAATTATTTTCAACATATTCACTAGCACAAGATATTATAGCAATTATGAGTAGCAAACTACAATATATTGAACATGTTTCATTTTGTATGATTATATTAATCTTTTTGAATATTTAATATTCTATTGACTTTATTCTTGAGTTCCAGCTTGGTTCATATCTTTCCACTCGTGTTATTTATATTTTCTTTGCCTTTGCTTAATTGTTTTTACATTGGTATATAATTAATGGATCTATACTCTCGCTATCTTTCATATTTTCTTAATTCATCACCCTTTAAATAGTAAAAATGTTCATAGAGTTTTGTGAAGTCCTATAAAAGTACGTATGTTATTGCATTCTACTTCTACTAGTGACTCTTACATGACACTAAAAATATAACTGAAAATTAACCGAGCCATACCGATACCGAATAAAAGCCGGCATGATTGAAACTGTTTCAAAAAATCTAATTTTAGTTATTACATAGTAGAATAATCAAAAAAATAATATGAAAACTTTTTTTATAAAATAATCGGCCGAACCGAATCATTTGCGCTCCTACCGCGCGCGGTGGGAAAAAATAACATAAAACATGATTAATCCTTTCATTATCAAGAGTGTTATTCGGAACTTTTGACTTTAGATTATACCTGTCCACTACGTACCTTGTAGTAACAGCTAATTCAAAAGCAACTCTGATATGACACAGCCTTGCTTAGATTCATAGAATCTATTTATAGATCTACCCTAGGAAAAACAATTATAATCTGAAAAGCCTTATATTCTAGTACTAATTCTCACTTTGCAATGCTAGAATTTTGATAAATCTCCTTCTGTGTGATTTCATAATGAAATATTTCTTTTGGTAAATTAATAAACTTTTTTTTTGTAGATATGTTACAAGTTCTTAATTGTTTCCTCAGACGTGGGGTTAGAATAAAAATATTTCAGCTTCTAGTTTGTTATAGTATAAGTTTGAAGCTAACAAATTCGTATATTATATTCCCTCGTGATGTTTAAAGAAAATATTACTAGAAGAGAGCCCAGCCTTTTTTTTCTTTACTAATTAAATTATGTATGAATTATAATTTAGGAAGAAATAGAGAAAAATAATAGCAGATATTACAATAACTTGTCATCGTGATCTAAATGTGAGTTCTTATTAAATCTTAAATAGTATGACCGGGGGAGATACATGCTAATTATGATAGGAAGCAGGAACCATTATGTAAAAAAAATCGGGGGTTACAGACTCCCCAGTTCAACAATAGAATTCTATCTTCTGGTTAAGCAAGATCTTAGTTGAATCTCTTTTTGCCTTGGTGTGCGAGACAACAAAGGGCTCTTGATGTCCCATGATTCTGCTAGTTTAGAAACAAAGGAGAAGGACAGGGGTCGCTAGGTCAGAAATAGAAATTTTCTTTTCATAGTTGTGGAAGCAGTTTTGTTGTTGGAATCCTTTTTTTAAAGAAGAAGTTAATGATCGAGTAAGAAATAAGAGTAGTAGATCATATTCGATGAAAGAAAAAATTGAATAATTGGAATCCATAGTTGTGTGCTTGACTCTATCTGTAAGACGGGTGTGTGCAGCCACTTAGTGAGGAGACAAGACCGGAGAGAAGAAACTCTCGCTAAGCCAAGGTCCCAGGTCTCCGAGTTAGCCCGCGCTAGTCAGAGCGGAAGCGGTCAGGCAAGGTTATCGTCGGACAATGTAGTGCAAGCGACGGGTAGCGCTTGCCATATGAAGAAGGCGACTACAATGGGAGACGAAGGCGACGTGGGCTTGCCATATAGATGTAGCGCTTGCAACAAGCGCAAGCCCCCACTTCTATTGCATAACTTAAAAAAGCTATAAACAAAGTACCAAAATGGTTGCGGGAACGATACGCTTTGGTTACCGACGAAGAAATCAAATAATTAAAGTTTGTTAAATAGTCGGCGGAGAACACAAAAGCTAAGTTTATACTTGACAAACTTTTTAAACTCACCCCACAATATAAGTGATCATTATAATCATTCTTAATCAGAGATTTCGGATTCGATGTATAAGTATGGAGTCGCCTTTGTTAAAGAGCGCTTTATTATTCAATATGGGACTTCCGGGGAAAAATTCAAAAATAGTCAGATTTACAAGTGATCATTCAAAAATAGCCACAATTTCAAAAGTAATCGAAATTTAGCCATTTTTCATGTAAAGATAAACCTGAACAAAAATACTGTTCAAAATCCAGAAAAGTACTTTAGTATAATATACTGGAGTTCAGGTATAATATACCGGTCTAGCATTATAGACTGGAGATTGGAGCACCAGTGCTCCAATCTCCAGTATATTATACTGGAACTTTCCGCGTGTTGGAGTTCCAGCATAATATGCTGGAAGTTAATACACAGGTGCACCGATCTCCAGTATATTATGCTGAAACTTTCCGTGTTGCAGAAAAATAGTGGCTACTTTTCAATAACTTTGCAAACGTTGGCTATTTTGAATGACCAGTCCCAAAAATGGCTACCCGTACTATTTCTAGCCCCAATACAAATACCGAATATTGGATTTGGATGGGAAACAAAAAGGACACCCATGCACTAAGCCCCCGCTATGCGCGGGGTCCGGAGAAGAGCCGGACCACAAGGGTCAATTGTACGCAGTCTTACTCTACATTTATGAAGGAGACAATTTCCACGGCTCGAACCCGTGACCTTCTGATCATGGCATCAACTTTACCAGCTACGCCAAGGCTCCCCTTCAAAAAAGAAAATGGGAAAATTTGGCGGACCACAATGGTCTATTGTATGCAGTGTTACCCTATATTTATGAAGAGGCCCCTTTATAGCTGACGATGTCAGTCCACTAACAGCGGTATACAATAAGTCAGTATAAGTCGTTTTCACAACTCGAACTTGTGACCTCCTGATCACATGACAATAATTTTACCAATTACTCCAAGGCTCCCGTTCGAACTAAGAAAATGGGGGAAATTAAACCATTATTATTATTGTCAAGAAGAATGGTACAGATGGGGGGAATACATTGGATTATACCAATAGAAGACAAGATGACGAAACAGTGGAAATGCAAAGAGAGAGTGGCGGGGCCGCCAGTGATGTGAATAGTAAACCCCCTGTCTCCTCCGTCCGGGGCCACCACCTCTATTACTCCTTTAATTTCCTTCCCCTAATTTTCTTATTTCTTCTTCTATTTCTCTCTTTCTCTTTCTCTGAACTGATCAAAGAAACAGTCTCATCACTTCAAACTCTCATACATTCACTAATATTTCTTCTTCTCCGATCCTTTACGTCCCATCATCTCAGCTATATTCTTACTTTGAAACCCCTCAACTTGTTCTATTCTTGGAAAACCCACAATCAACAAAAAAAAACTGCTCCAAATGATTCCTTTTTTTCGCTTTGACTTCTCTTCCTTATCTTATTTAGCATATGATAATTTGGTGTGATTACTGCAATTATTTAGCTTGAGTTAGACGAGCAGAGAAGGGTCTTATGTCATCAGTGACAGGCCTATTTAATTATTTAGTATCGAGTAGTATAGACAGTTGATTTATTGTGCAGGACTTTCTCAATCATGACTTTTGGCTTAGCTAACTGTCAAACAAGGATGTAAAGCTTCCCTCTCTTACAATGGATTCTCGCGATTAAGGATTGGATGCAAATCAACTCCTACTAACATAATATATTGGTTGTATTTTATGGATTCTACATCTAGGGTTGGAGCATCCAACCCGAACAATAACGGCGGCGGAGGAGGAGATCAGGGTCCATCGTCAGCAACTGCCAGTGGTCGGATCACTGAGAGTGAAGGTATTGAATTGTATGATTATCTCATTTTAAAATTAAAATTAAAGTTTAAACGGTTAATTACAAAATATATACTTTTTTTTATTTAACAATTACATTTCAACCAAGGACGAAGCCACCTTTTGGTAATCACTCTTAGTTGAAATATTAGGAAAAATTATAGTACTGTTTATATAAGTAAAATGTTAGATTTTAGATGTAGATTTTTTTCACTTTTTTTAAATCTGAACATAGAGAATTTTCTGACTAGCCACTGATTTCAACAGGAGGATCTGCGGCTCCTGTAGCACCGCCGAGTCGGTACGAGTCACAAAAGCGTCGAGATTGGAACACTTTCTTACAGTACTTGAGGAACCACAAACCACCGTTAACCCTAGCCCGTTGCAGCGGAGCTCACGTGATCGAGTTCCTAAAATACCTCGATCAGTTTGGGAAGACGAAAGTGCACGTGACCGGGTGCCCTTATTTCGGGCACCCGAATCCACCAGCACCATGTGCTTGTCCATTGAAACAGGCTTGGGGTAGCCTTGATGCCCTAATTGGAAGGCTAAGAGCTGCTTATGAAGAAAATGGAGGAAAGCCTGAATCAAACCCTTTTGGTGCTAAAGCTGTTAGAATATATTTAAGGGAAGTTAGAGAAAGTCAAGCTAAAGCTAGAGGAATACCTTATGAAAAGAAGAAACGGAAAAGGCCAAGTTCAACTGTGACCGGCAGCAGCGCTAGCAGCAGCGGTGTTATTGCAGTAGAAGGCGGAGGTAATGGCGGTGGAAATGGTGGAGGTAATGCTGGTGATAGCAGTGGTGGCGGTGCTGCCGTTGGTCCGCCACCTACTGCTACTAATCCAACAGAATAGTACAGATTATTTTCCAGGATTCCTTTTCATTAATTTTAATTTTTTACCTATTATAGTAACTTATTTTTCTCTTCTAGTTCAATACAGTACGTAATTGTGAATTATGACAGCTGAGTTGCATCTATGACGGTAAGAATTTCTCTATTCATAATATTAATCAATTGAAAGGATGCAAACTTCATTAGGGATCATAAAAGAGATAGCTTGATGCACAAAACATCTCGTATTAGTGGATGTTTTCATTGCTCGAACATCAATCACGTATTTTCTCAGAATTTTGAAATGGAAAATTGTGGAGTAGCAGATTATCTGGTCCCCCTTTATTTTCGTATCAAGTCTATATAATCTCACGTGTGTCTTTAAACTGCAGCATACAAATAAATATACGTCAGACAATTGCAGTTTCAGGTGCCTTTCTTTTACCCTGCTCATCTCAAAAGATTTTGTTTCCCTCTCTTTCTCCACTAGATTTAAGTTATACTGATAATTAATTAAATTATCATAGCAATTATTAAAATTACTGCATAAGCGGCCATTATTATATAAGTTGTTAGGTAACGCCAACATCCTGCCTATGCATGACATGATCGACGAGGGGGTTGGGGCGGACCAAGTCGGAGTCATGGTCAGCCGAACATTTTGCTTAAGAAATTAAGTTGCGTTCTTGCTATCGGCTATAGCTTTTGGCATGATAGTAAGCACTTGATCATAACATGAGTATATATATATAGAACTAAAACTACTAAAACTTAATATACTGTGGCATACAAAGAATTTTGAGCAAGTGGTGTCGATCTATTGTAACCGTCCTCGTCTTTAGTAGTTTGGTATGATACTTTAGGTGGTTTTGAGACTTTACTGCGTACAATAGATTGTTATGGTGTGGTTCTTTCCCGAATCCCGCACATAACGAAGACTTAGTGCACGAAGCTGCCTTTTTTACTTCTAGCTCCAAACTAATATTTCTTTGTACTAGTTTCACGCAGTGTTGGCTTAGTGTGTACATACTTCATAAAAATATTAATAACACATAAAATAAACTTTTTTTCCTATGACGATACTAATTGACACCCTTATTAACGGGATGTTTCCGCCACGATTATTTGCACAGATTTGAAATTCAATTTTAGATTTCAAAAATTATTTGGATCCCAAGATTAAGATATATTTGAGGGTACTAATAACCTCGCCGGGGCAAAAGATAATCAGAAAAGATATACAATAAAAAACAAATTCTGTGTAAAAGGTTTTATTGGATGATATTAACAGAAATCGCAAAAAGATCATCATTGATATAAGGTCCTCCTTGAATAATTAATTAAACTGCAATATAATACCTTTATTTTTAAATATAAAATAGGAGAAGCCACTACCAATTCTTCAGTGCGAAAATGACCCCTAGCCAACTGATTCTTCCATTCCATTCATTATTTAATTGAAGTATTATTGCTGATATCCATTCAATTGGCTTTAAATTATCATATCTTTGTTAGAATATCATCAGACCATCAATCACACTACATAACAAAACCCGTTCTTATTATATTAGCCTGCGACCTACGTATACAATGATTTTCTCATATTATAATTAGAATTATGCCGTATTATTTTATGTGTATAAATCCTGGTGATGTAATCCAATGATCAGAAAAGAGGAAAGTTCAGAAAAAGAAGAATCAGATTTTCTTTTTACCATACAGTGGCATGGGCAGGAGTGGTAGCAATGAATATTGCTCAACTTTTCTCATTATTCGTAATTTACGTATTTGTTAATTTATTGTCATCTACCTAAATAAGTATCAAAAAATTAAAACTCGGTCAAAATATTTGAGGGAACATTTAAAAACAATAAAAAATAGATGCATATATACATAATATGAAGTTAGATTTATAAAAACCTTATATAATAAGATGCGTGAAGAGTATAAAAAGGAAAGATATATAATGTGTAAAATAGGTGAAATAACATTACATTAAGATGAAAAAATGGAATAGCTAATTATTTGAGAAGAAACTTAGCAAAATTGAAACTACATTAATTACTTTATTAGAATGTAAGTGACACGGGAAGAAGCAATTACTGTTTGTTAAAGCCAAACATATATATATATATATATATATATATATATATATATATATATATGAAGAATTAACCCAAATAGCAGCCTACGTAACCGCTTAAATAAAAATTAGCCGGTGGAAGTACAATATATACATAATTTTTGTGTTGTATATGTATAATTATGTATAAATAATGTATAATATTTATATATGATTAAAAAATATAAACATTACATATGACTAATTATTTGTGTAAAGATTTCTATATAGGTATGTATGGTTTCCAAATACATGCATATATAAGTACAGAGAGCATGGCCTATGAAGTACTACTAAAAATTGACAACACAACAGAAAACAGATGGAGCACATACGAAAGTTTAAATTTTGAAATATGTACAAAATTGAAAAATAAAAAAGTTAAGTTGAGATAAAGTGAACGTTGCTACTAAAACAAAAGAAAGCATAGTGCTGATATGAAACAATGATGATGATTATGCAAGTTTTGTCAATTTTGCCATTAGTTTGTTTACATAATCAACAAAAGAATACATTTTAAGATCCAACTGAACATGTGGCATTTCAAATTTTGATATCAACTACCCTTTTTTAGTTTCGCACTCGGTGTTCGGTTTTCCGTTTTGGGGCTTGACTAATAGCATATTTGGCCTTACTTCTAAAATCAGTTTATTTTAAATATTATTTTAAAAAAATATTTTTGATGAAAAACAGTTTGTGTTTGGCTAATCATTTGAAAAGTTCTTTTAAATAGTAATTAGTATTTGGCCAAAAAGTCTGAAGTTAAAAAAAAAGGTCTGAAGTTATTAAAAAAAAGGTCTGAAGTGAAAAAGTTGCACTTCAGATGCACTTAAGGCGAAATAGGTCTGAAGAACAACCAATGGTTTCATGCAATTAAGGCCAACAAGTATGAAGTGAAAATTGGCACTTCACATGCACCCAAGGCCAAAAGGTCTGAAATGCAACAAACATTTTTCTACACTTAAGGCCAACGAGTCTGAAAGAATTGCACTTCTGATGCACTTAAGGCCAAAAGGTATGAAGTGCATGGTTAAGTGAAGTCGGAGAAGAAAAAAGAGAGGTGGATTGGGTAGTGGTGGAAGAAGTACTCGAGGCGGAAGAAGAGGTCGTCATGGCTATGATACCATATTAAAGCAGCAGAAACAGAGAAGGATAAGCATTGGCTCTATTATTGTTTCTCCCGGTTTCATATATAATCTTTGGATGCAAATATATACAAGAAGGCTATACAATTTGATAAGGACTAAGAGATACAGTTACACTAGGATACAAGTTAAGAATAGCTAAAATCTATCCCTTATCCAACTGGGAATGACACGGTCTAGTATGAACAAACCCTAATCATCAATTTGTCAAAACATTAATAAATCTAACGAGCCCATTTTCAATTAAGAAAAAAACCCTAAACATTAGTAATGTAATGACCCGGTCAGTCGTTACGTAGAACCTGCATTATAATTACTGTATTTGACTTGTCATAAGTTGGTTATTCCATTATGGATGTGTTAGAGTTGATAGGCTTGAAATCGGAATGGTTAAATGAGAATTCAGTCACTTAGTCCTTAAGAATAGCCTTAAAATGAGAAAAAGTCAACTAAGAGTTGACTTATTGGTAAACGACTCCAGAATATGAATTTTACAACTCGAATAGCTTCGTTAGGTGATTTGGGACTTAGGAGTGTGTCCGGAATAATTTTGTGATGCCCGGTGTAGTATTAGGCTTGAATTGGCGAAAGTTAGTTTTTGGAGATTTCTGGTCGGCAGTGGAAAATAGGTTATCGGGGTCGGAATGGAATTCTGACAGTTGGAACATGTTCGTAATGTCATTTTAGACTTGTCTGCAAAATTTCAGGTCAAACGGAGTTGATTTGGATAGTTTCAACATCATTTGTGGATTTTAGAAACATCAAAGTTCTTAGGCCTGAATCCGAGGTAAAATTGGTGTTTTGATGTTAGTTTTGGTGTTTTGAGAGTGCAACTAAGTTTGAATGATCATATGGGATGTGTTGGTAAATTTAGTTGAGGTCTCTAGGGCCTCGGGTCAACTTCGGATGGTTAATGGAATTTAACTTGGCCATTTCAAGAATGTTTCGACGTCGTTCTTCAAGAATAAGTGGTACCACACTAAGCAAATGAGCTCCCAATTGAGTTTCGATTGAAGAATTAGATCCGTATCGAAATTTCGGAGCCATAGCAAAAAGAATCGTCGAAATTGGACATCGTATGAGAGAGTTATGCACATTTTCGTGACGGGGAAAAACAATTTCCATCGCCAACGCCCAGGGTAGCGCTGGGCGCCGTGAATTTTTTTTGCTACTGTAATCAGCGCCACAGGTAGCGCCCGGTGCCACCTGTGGCGCCCAAAACGTAAAACTCTATAAAACGAGGGTTTTTGGCCATTTTGAACAAAAATAGAGTTGGGGGAGCTCGGTGTGGGCGATTTTCTGAGGGGTTTTTACAAACTTGAATGAGGTAAGTGTTCTTTGTCTTAAATCCTTTATAGATCATGATTCCCCACTCAATTATATCGCGAATCCATGAATTTATTGAAGAACAATCGGATTTTTTTTATCAAATTCTCCAAAAATATTAATTTAAGATTTGAAAGCCAATCCGATGTCAGAATTCGATAATTTTTGTATGAATGAACTCGTATCGGAACGGGTGTTCGAATTTTTGCGAGTTTCGTCGGATTTCGAGACGTGGGCCTTGGGGCCGGGTTTTGATCGAATTCGGATTTTGAGTTGAAAATCGATATTTTTCGATTGGAAATCATTCCTTAAACATAAATTGATGATAAAAATCTGAACTTGGTAGATTTGGAGTATCGTAAAGTTGATTCGAAAGGCAAACGCATCGCGGAATAGTTTGCAGGCTAGTTTTGAGGTAAGTAATGTCTTGAAATCCTGTCTTGAGGGTATGAAACCCCGGACTATGCACCCTTTTACGGGTTTTGAACTGGAAAGATTGAAACTTTGGAAATATCTCCGTATTTAGGCGACCATTGAGTTGCTAAACCGATTTTTAAGCTTATGCTTAATTAATATTATGTATTATGATATGATTTGGGATGTAAGCCGTGTTTGGGGCCTAGTGCCGATCTGTTTACCCCTTGGGGGACTATTTTACTATGTTTTCTCACTTGATATGTTGTGAATTTCACTCGGTCTTTTCCTGATAAATTGTTTTGACACTCAGAGTATTTTGATACTACTTATTGAAA
>ML281022.1:0-35528 GCA_005239495.1 Nicotiana undulata
TCCCGCTCCCGGACCTCGTGGACCGCTCTGAGGGAGTCACCTTCAGTCCACATTGAGCTTCAATGCATACCACCGGCGTTCGTGGACCCCGGAGTCTCTTCTGCTATTGTGTCCTATTGTCTTACTTCTCTTTCAGTTCTAAAAGACAATACTGTATTTCCTTTCAAACTTGTATTTAGTATTCTTATAGCTAGTCCGTGAGATTGTGACACCCCGGTTTTGGGATTTTGCGATATTGTTGTCTTTATCATTTCATTATGCGTTTTGATTTATTATTACTTTATACTGTAAAACTTTTGAAGTAACTCGGAATATTCTAGTAAAGGCTTGAAGGTCTTTAAATACTGTTACGTTGTTTGTAGATGTTAAATGTTGTGTACGTTGGCTTGTCTAGCGGGTTCAATGTTAGACGCAGTCATGGTCTGAAAGGTGGGATTTCAGGTCGTGACATTACCTTTGGTGCTCGATCTTTTCGAGGTTGATAGTGTCGAGATCGGTGTTACTTCATCGACCGCAAACATTTCCTTTGCAACATGCTGTTCCCCATATACCATTTTTACACCATCCTTCGTGGGGAACTTCATCATTTGGTGGAGGGTCGATGATACTGCCCTCATGTTGTGGATCCAAGGCCTTTCGAGTAGTGCATTATATCTCATGTCTCCCTCAATTACGTGGAATTTGGTATCTTGGATGGTTCCAACCACGTTCACCGGTAAGATAATCTCCCCTTTTAGTTGTTTCACTGGCCATATTGAATTCGTTCAAGACCCGAGTTGCGGGTACAATTTGGTCCTGCAAGCCTAGTTGCTCCACGACCCTCGATCTGATGATGTTTGCCGAACTACCTGGATCCACTAAAAAACACTTAACTTGAGCTTTATTTAATAAGGTAGAATTTACCAGAGCGTCATTGTGTGGCTGAGAAATGCCTTCTACTTCTTCGTCACTGAACGAGAAAGTGTCTTCGGGCACATAATCTCGGGTCCATTTATCGCTAGTGATTGACACCTTAGTGCGTTTGAATATGGGTCCTTGTGGAATGTCAACCCCACCGATGATCATATGAATGCCGTTTTGAGGTTCTTCTTGTTCATTCTTCCTATTGGCATTCCTTTCCTTGAAATGATTCTTAGCTCAATCCCTGAGGAACTCTCGAAGGTAGCCCTCGTTGAATAGACGGGCTACCTCCTCCCTCAATTGCCTGCAATCCTCGGTCCTATGACCGTGAGTGCCATGACACTTGCACATTAAATTTGGGTTCCTTTGAGAAGGATCAGTCTATATAGGTCTAGGCCACCTAGTGTCTTTGATCTTTCCGATAGCAGATACAATACCTGATGCAACGACGCTAAAATTGTATTATGATAGCCGAGGTGCCTCATTGGGATCCGCATAGTTGTCAAAAACATTTTTACTCATAAGTCCCCGAGAATTTTGTCCTCGATCGCTTATTTGACATTCCGGGTGGAATTACGTCTTGGACTGTTGTTTCTTCGGTCTGCAGCATATGGTTGGTATCTGTCTTTGTTTGACTTTGGCTCCCTGTTGACGTCCCTTTGATTTTTTCCTGTCAACCTATTTGGATGCACAAAATCGGAAGAAGCTCCTAATTGGTCATCCTCGACCCTGATCTTCGATTGATACCGATTATGTACATCTACCCAAGGTACAACTGGATACTCGATCAAATTTTGTTTTAACTGTCGTGACGCTATCGAACTTCATTCGTTCAACCCTCGGTGAAAGCTTTAACGGCCCAATCATCCGTGACCGGTGGCAACTCCATGCGCTCTATTTGGAATCGGGATACGATCTCCCTTAGCATCTCATTATCCCGTTGTCTTACCTTGAAAATGTCTGATTTCCTTGTTGCGAGCTTTATGTCCCCAACGTGCACTTTTATGAAAGAATCCACCAACATGGCGAATGAATCGATGAAATTTGGTGGCAGGTTGTGATACCAAATCATTGCTCCTTTCGACAGGGTCTCTTCGAACTTTTTCCACAACACAAACTGAATCTCGTCGTCTTCCAAATCATTACCCTTAACGGCGCATATGTAAGAGGTAACATGCTCATTGGGGTCAGCGGTCCCGTTATATTTGGGTATGGCATCCAGAACTTCTTTGGAATGGGCTTCTGAGCCGCACTCGGAGGGAAGGGTTTTCGATTCCATACCTTTCAATATTGGTGGTTTCCCCATTATCTGGTCAACTCGGGAGTTGTAAATCTCCACCTTCTTATTGGCTTCAATTTTCTTCTCTCCTAATTCAATTCTCTTGGTGAGCTCCTCGAGCATTTTCATTACAACAGGATCAGTCCCCGATGTGTTATCACTCGATCTTTCTGGTACTGGCTCGGTACGACGAGTAACCTCCGGTTCGACCCTATTTGGAGCTCTGTGCTGATTCTGTAACTGAGCAATGGCGGCTTGTTGAGCCTGAAGCATTTCGAATATCACTTGGAGACTGACTCCTTCGTCTCCTATGCCCTGTGTACCTCAGCCATCAGACCGGTCTTCTCTGCGTCCATTCCCCTCGAGATCTACGCCTAAGTCCGCATTCACAGCTACGTGCAAATTAACGTCGACTGGGTTGATGGGTGGTACTCCTCCGAGATCAGCCTGTGGCACCTTGATTCCTGGAGCAATCACATTTTCGTTTTCCGCGTGAAGTTTGAGGCCATTGTCACGGTGTGTGGATGCGTTTTGTGAGTTTGACATGTTTCAACCTGAAAGCAAAAATTCTTGACAAGAACAACCATAAAATAATGTGTTTTACCAGAATCAGTACTGAACAATCACTATTATCCTTAGCTCCACGGTGGGCGTCAAACTGTTTACCCTAAAATTCGAGTAATAATTAAACTTATATTGTGGTTTTAAGGATACGTGATCTACTAATCCAATCCAATTGATAAACAATGAACTAGATGAATAAATTGAACAATAAAATAAATCAAACCAGTGTTCTAGCAGTGCGTTTGACCTCGAATTGAGATGGTCTCGAGGTTGGATAATAAGAACAACGAAGAACAATAGTGAACAATAATAAACAGTAAGAGAAATAGAGCGGCGTATATATCTTTTATCAGTGAATGATGATCAACAAATGAATGGGGTCCCTCTTTATATAGTAAAGGAATCCTAAGTAAGGTACAATTCTAATAACGGAACTAAATCACATGATTGGTGTCAATACCGCTTGATTCGATTTGTTCGAGGATTTTCGCCGAGATTTTCGGTCGGTTGCTAATATCGTTATTATGCATTGCTCGAATGTCTCGATCTTCAGCGAGTACTTCGATCTTCAAGCTCCGTACTCTGTCATCGAGCTCGAGCCTGATCTATTACGAGCTTACTCTCGAGGCATCTCCTCATGCCTATGAAATCGGACATGCCCTATATCAACCGTATACAGCTGTTCAGTGAAGCACGTCTCAAAGGTGTTTGTCAAATTGCTCATAATAATTGCGTTCGTAATAGTGATCATCTTTGGGGTCTTTATGATAGTCCATATACTACGAATCTGAAAAATAAGCTGCTTATTTCTCTGAATTATTTCGACACATGATCTCCATGAAAACCATCAGAATCAGAAAAGTAAATATATTGGAATGTCTTCAACATTACAAAATAACTCAATTGGCTTACAACTTTTCTAGGGATAAGAAAAGGATGTTTCCCTCTGACCTTATAACAAAAATGACAAACTTGTAAATATCAAAACAAGTCCTCACATACGAAGAAAAAGAAAATTCTGAAGAAAAATAAAAAGGAAGATATTTGTAGAGTCAAATGCTGTGGTTACTGGATCCTGACCCAAATTGCCTCGCTCGGAATGTCCTGATGAACCACGAATAGAAGATAGTAACCAGGTGGTGCAAATATACCCGATTTTGGAAAGACACAACTGATTTGATACACAAATCTTCCAACTTGTCTTACAACTCCAGATCTTGGAAGTACCAACATTCTTTGGTTCATAGTAAAAGAATGTGTATTAAACCCTGGTGCAACCATAGTCATTTTGATCAAATCTCTGTTTAGTAATCCGGAAACAGTAAACCGAATGTCGACACGTTGCCCATACGTGAATTTAAGATGGGAAGCGGGAGAAATGATCTGTGGTCGCAAATTAGCATATTCTGGATCCAAATAGGATGGTGAGAATGCCTCCAAGCTTAAATCCGTTGGAAAAAGAACTCCGGTGAAGTTGTAAAGCTCATTTGGGTTACTACCACCAATAAGAACCCGACCATCTCGGAGTAAAACTGCTGTCGAGTGGTACATTCTAGGTATGACATTCGGGTTTTGTACCTCGAATCTAGAATCAGATGGGTTATCGGGTCGATAAATCAATGGACTCAGGACCGGGTTCCTAGCAATTTGCCATCCAGCAGTGCCTGATGCCGCTCCATTAATGATCAAGATATTTCCATTTGGTAAAATCACCATGTCACCCATTGTTCGAGCTAGTGGCATTGTCTCTATGGTCCACTGTGGATTCGGGTCGGTAATTGTAATTCGACCGCAAGTGTTTAATGCACCCAAAAATTCACCTTTGTCCGCTTTGGGATATGATCCTCTTGGTGCTCCACCACACACCAAAACCTCGGCTTGGACCATTTGTGACCTCAAGTTCTTTAACGGAAGAAGTACTGCAGACCCCGTACTTGGATAATTTCTTGGGTCGCCACCAGGTATCTGTGGGTACGTTTTCACAACCTTGTTCGTCGTGTAATCCAACAAGATAGCTCGATCATTGGCGAAAATGAATAGGTTCCCATCCACATTGAGAAAAACAAACGGATAAAGATTGTTCTCTTCTCTAGGATTATTAGTCTGCTGAAGAAATGGTAGGCTAAATATGTTGTTGGTTGAAGCAGTTTTGGGATGAAACTCGTAGTTAAAAGCCTCACGACCGCCAATGATAATTTGCCTACCATCAGGAAGAATATGATTGGTGGAATACCACCGACTCTGAATTAGGTCATTTCCCATTTCCTGCCAGTCACAAGTGCTGCATGGTCTGACTACTCTAACCATATGTTTACCGTCGTTGAAACCACCGGTTTGGACCAAAGAACCGTCGGAGTTGACGGAACCAGAGGAGCACCACACATCGGTCTGGACCATGAGGGGACGCACAGAGTTGGTGGAAACATCGTACTCGACAGAGTGAGCAGTGCAGTCAACTTTCAACGCGAGGTCATTAGGGTTGTTGCGACATTTGCCATTGGGCAATGAGATGTTGGATGCGCCAAAGTCAGTACGGTCGTACATTATAACTCTATCGTTGTTGAGGAGTTGGATGTGCATGGCTGAAATGCCAATGTTGGACACTAATAGCTGCCATTTACCACCTGCTGCATAAGCCAAGTTCAACTTACATGATAGTAGCAGAAGCAGAGGCAGCTGCCAAAGAACGAAAAAATGAATGGCTGTTTTTCTAGTCGTCATGAGCTATAAATTTCTATTTGTTTTCGAGAAATAATTGCGTCAAAAGGAAACAGAGGAATTGAGTTTTGAGGAGAGGATGAAAATGTTATATATGAAAGTGTGAGATGTTGTATCCTTTATATACTGTTGGAAATCTGGAATATTTGTATTCCATTTGGTGACGGTTTATCTGTTGATGAAAGAATATTTGTATCGAAATAGAGCTTAGGAATATTTGAAGGATTTTGTCAACGCCATATCCAATAATTAAACGAAAACTGAAAGTCAACTCATTCAGTTATCTCTGTAAAAGAGGTTGATTACACTACGTGGTGTTGCCTTTGAGAGTCTTGCATTTAAGAAAATCTACTCCTTCATAGTAATCTATCAAAGCAAATCAACTTATGTGTGTGGTGCATAGAAAATATTTTTCTAAAAATGTTTTTCTATTTTGTAATTTTTGGTTGGTGTAAATATTTTCCAAAACTTTTTTTCAATCTTATCCACTTTATTTCCCATCCCCATTAACATCCATCAACCCGCCCCTACATTTTCATGATGTAGAATAAGTATTTTTTTTTTATTCAACAAAATGAGTACTTTATTTTCATGTTGTGGAAAGAGTAATTTTTTTCAAAATAAAAAAAAGGTATTTTCTTAGTTATGGAGCACAAATTACATTGTTGTTTTTATGTAAAAAAAGTAAGACAACACATTAGTTCCTTTGAGTTTGTATGAATTTTTAGAAGAATAATTAAATTCTTGAAAAAAATAGAGTCCTGAGAATGTTGGGTATTTGGGGGTGGGTGAGGAGGTGAGGAGAGTAGAATAAAAAATTATTTTCCTAAAATATATTTTGTACTCTCTAACCAAATACTAGAAAATATTTTATAAAAAAGGTTTTTCAATCACCAACCAAATAAGAAAAAATAATTAATAAAATTACTCATTTTCTAATGAAAACATTTTCGTTCGTACCAAACTCACTCTATATTCCCTTTTTTTTTTTTGTTATTGTCAATTTTTCATATGGCTTTTACCAATTTTGAATTGGTAATTGTTGTGTCTTATAGTATACTATTTCTTTACATAATTTTTAATATGTAAAATTATTTAAAAAAAATTAAAGATTGTTTGTCCGAATTTACGGTCAAAATTGATTTATTTGACTCTTGAACCGAACATTTTCATATAAATTAGACGGGAGGAGTATTATTTAATAGCATATAAAGTATTAATTTAGAGGAGCTGTTTTTTCGTTTCTTAGGAAAAAAGAAACATGGTGATACGTACTATTTGTTTGAGTACACAAAACATTTTCAGCAATAACTTAATGGGCGTTTGGACATAAGAATTGTAAAATTTAAAAAAGGGGGAACTTTTTTTTCCAAGTAATAATGGTTATTGAAATTTAGAGTTGTGTTTGGATATGAATGTAATAATAAGTTGTTTTTGAAGTTTTGTGAGTGAAAATTTTGAAAAACAGGTTTTTAGAGTTTTTCAAATTTTCAAATATTCCAAAATGCATATTCAAGTGAAAATTGAAAATTTTATAAACTACGTTGATTTCGAAAAATGAAATTTTCTTAGAAAAAGGAAAAATTTCTTATGTCCAAACTGCGATTCTCGGACCTCGTATCTCTCTTTAATTATTTTAATTTCTTTTTGGGTGTATGAGTCGTGCATGGGTGCTTTTCAACATGACAGAAATTTATTAAAATGCATGTGTCAAAGATATCTCTTGTTCTAATAAACCGTTTGTTTATTGTTCGTTATATCACTTAGTACTTATTTTTTTCAGTTTCAATAAGAATTTGATTCCCGTGGTATTTATATATACACTTTCGGAAAGCTAATATTTCCTTTTTATTGTAATCTATTTATTATATATATGTTAGCGCATAATTAACATAAATAATGCTGCTTGGCTGCACGTAATTAGAGAATATTTTCGCAATTATTTCAAAAACATTGTATTCTCGACATCTTTTTAGTTTATCGGCGCATCAACTACCATTCAAATGTCTAAGTTCAATTCTCAATCTTGGTGGTGTAAGAAATATATATTGTAAGGCACATACATTATACTCATCCGGGAAAAAGTTAGTTTCATGGTATTTACTTTCTTAATAGATATTTTTTGACTTTATTATTCAGAAAATTGTACAGGAATGGTATATAAAAAATATTTGCAAAATTATTTAAGTTATGTACGCCGTCAATATAAAGTTTTTTTTTTGTTTTGTTTGTTTGTAATTAGGTCATCCAAATGATACTTAGGCAAGCCTCCTAAAAATATCGGATGTGCAATATTAAAACAATTTCTTGTCGCCGTCTGTATCAAACAACTAGTCGTCGCCTGAAAAACATCTGTCAACGTCGCCGGAAAAATCAGTCAACGTCGTTGTTGCCGTATATTGCCGAAAACCTCGCCGGAGAATAATCCACTCTGGAATTCCGATTAACAAATTCTGTGGTTGGCTTGGTTTGCACATTTGAATTGCATTTGGCCGGAAAAATAAAGAACCCTGTGTCATATTATTACGTGAAATTGGGACTCTGTTTTTTATACTCTTCTTGCCGAGAAAAGGGTTTGGTTGCGCATTCAGCGGATTTGGAAGCGCGTCCGGACATCCCTGTCTATGATCCAGGTTTCATCTTTCTTGAATTATATTTGCGCACATCTATTTACTGTTGCCTTATCAGAAATTTTAATTGGATTGATTTATCTTTTCTACTAGTGTTTTAAGCTTAAGGTTTCATCTATCCATTTTAATTCTGTGTTTGCATAGGGGTAGTTTCTTAGACGTTGTAGATTCATCGTTCTAGTGTCTGCTCGCGTTACTGTTCTCGTAATAGCTCCTTTGAGTTGTTTTTAGCTCTCGGGTTCGTAGCTTGTAGTCCTTCGTTCATGTTACTTGCTCTTAGTAGTAGTGTGTATCCGATACCTTTTGCTTATAGTGGCGATACTGAACGATGTGAGAGTAAGGTCATGTCCTCGGGTGGGGCTTGGGGTAGGGTCCAGGGGTGGGAAGAGGGGGGGGGGGGGGGGGGGGTAAGAAAGCCTCTAGGCTGAGAGTTGGGTCTTGGAACATTGAGACGTTTGTTGATACCCAATTTTTTCCTATAATATTTTTAAAATGCATATATACCTTCAAAACAATGCATTAGCTTCAATTAATATTTTTTCATAATTTCTGCATTTTTTAAAGGATTCTTAATTAATTTATCCCAATATTTTATTATATAAATAATTACTAATTGCATTACATATGGTGTTATAACAATTGTCATGGATTAATTTTACTATTTTATATTTATACTAAGTGGTAGTTATTTTATAAATAGCCACATTTATATTTTTTGTTATATTTGCAATAACTTTGCAATTGTAGCCCATGTATGCATTATTACATTATTTTACCAGAAAATTGCTTTTTATATTTTTAAAATATTGAATAATTGTTTCAAAATAATTTTATGCATGAAATTCATTTTTTATAATCTGTTAATTATTTTTACAAATTATTGTAATTAATTAATTGGGTATTTAACAAATAGCCCTTTTTATTCCTTTTAATTTTGGGCCCAAAACCCTTGAATACCAGCCCAACTCACCCCGGGCCCAATCCTATACCTTACCAGACCCAAATCTTTCTCCAATCGTGGACGTTGATCCTTTAGATCAACGGTCCACATTTACCCTTACCATTTTTAATCTTAACCCAAACCCTAACCCCCTCATTCTTTCCCCTTCCGCTGTCATCGTCTCCCCTAACTCCTCCATTCTCTTGCGACACCCCCTAACCCTAATAGCCGTCACCGGCAAAACTCCCGTCTATGAAGTTTTTGTATCTTCTCCGACCATTACCGGCCTTCTATATCCCCTGGTCGTGGATTACATGGATTCCTAAAAGAATCTCAAGGAGACTCAACTTGATTCTTTGTCCGAAATTTGCTTACTCATTCTCGTTTGTGAGTATTGATTTTCTCCTATTTGTAGTTTGAATATATGATTTTTGACCAAATTTCTTTCATCTCTGTTATTTTTTGAAAAATCCTAGTTTTACGACTACACGAATCTGTTCAGATCTTTGTAGATCTGAAACGATTCGAGTATTATCTGGTGTTTTCCCTGGAAGATCTTCTGTTTTGGCTAACTATTTCGATTCCATTTACTCTCTTCTGAAACTAGGGTTCATCTTGAGTTTCTTCAAAAGGTTTTTTAAACTTTCAAGTGTTTAACTTAATTATTTCTTTATTGGTTTGGTTGATTTCCGTATATATGCTTAAACCCTAGGTATTGTTCTATTATTTCACTGATTTCTTCAATTTTCTTCCGTTATTTGTTTATTTCTGTCAACCCATATACTGATTGATTTCTATTAGGGATTTGAATAATCTTTTCCGTTAAAGTCAGTATTCTTTGAATTTTTACTTAATTAATTTCTATTAGGTATTTGAATAATTTTTCCCGTTAAAATCAGTATTCTTTGGATTTTTTACTTAATTGATTTCTATTAGGGATTTGAACAATTTTTCCTGTTAAAATCAGTATTCTTTGGGATTTTTACTTACTTTCCTTATTTGTGACCATTTACTTAGTGTTACTTGCCTTATTCTGACTAATTAGTTAATTTATGGTCAATAAATGATTTGTTTACCTATTTAAGTCCCAATCAGGGCTGGTAATTGATTCTCCTTGTGCTAATATGACCTTTCCGGATTCTGTTTGTGCAAATTAGTTGGGATTAGCTCCAATTAACTGATTGATTATATTTACTTGCCTTATTTATGAACTCTAAATTATGTTTTACCTTGTTTTACCTCCCTAAGTGCTATATACACACTCTCATTCTGATTCTGCAAACACGAACAATAGTTCACAAACACACTATACACACTTTGGCTCTCATCTCTCTGCAACTTGTGTTCACTATATTGTCTAGCCGGCTGAAAGCCAAGGCTAGACCATTGAATCCGGCATACTTTACCTTCTGTTTTGCTTCCTTTAACTGGTATGTTTCTACTCCTAATATCGTTCATTATACTATGAAGTTCAAATCTGTGTGCTCTCTGTTGCTTTACTTCTGTTAAACCCATTCCTCTTTTGTACTAGTTTAACTACTATGTATTTAACTCTATGTCCGTTCCTGTTATTACTTTAATCAACATGTTTACTCCTATTTAAGTTTCACTCTTTCTTGTTTATTGCTTTAACCAACATGTTTACTCTTGTTTAAGTTTCACTCTTTCCTGTTTATCACTTTAATCAACATGCTTACTTTTGTTTAAGCTTCAGTCCTTTCCTGTTTATTGCTTTAAAACCAACAATGCACTCATGCATTCAGTCTAGCTATCTTTCATGTCTTGCAACTCCAACTAGTATTGCTACTTTTATGTAATTGAACTGATGTCTCCCTTGATCCCAGTCTACATGAGTACTTCTGTATTTTAGGTCTATGTCTTACTACTTTTAATCAACATGATTGCTTCTGTACTACAACTTTTAACCAACATAACTACTTCTGCATTTAGGTCTATGTCCTACTGCTTTGATCAACATGATTACTGCTGTGTTTTAACTACTAAATTTTTTCCATGTCTATTGCTTTAAGTGAATGTGATTACTTCTATCATTAGGCATGGCTGTTAGACTTATGTGTTTAGTGTTTAAGACCCTAAATCAGCATGCTATGTTCCTGTTAATCAACATGCTCTCACTTCACCCTATTTTTATGTGTTCTTGATTCAGGATTCCTATGTTCCCAACCCCTGCTCCCTTCTCTGTGAAATTATTTGTTCTCAGCATGCTATATGCCCACCTAGTGTTAACTAATATACTAAGCTAAATCTAGCAATGTGAATCTCTATTTTGAAACTTTGTGACTGTGTTCTACTTGCTATTGGTTTGCTGAACCTTTGTCTTTTCAGATTGTTTCTAAACTGTTTTCACTTCTAACATGTTTTTCACTTCTAAATTGTTTTCACCTCTAACATGTTTTCACTCCTAAGCTATTTTCATTTCTAAACTATTTTTTACTTCTGAACTGTTTACTTCTGGACTGTTTTCCTAAGAACTATTTCCACTCTTTCAATCATTATTCTTCCACTCCTACTCTTAGAATATCTAGGATCCTGCCCCTTCAGTGTGAGCACTTACTAGGAGTCCATGAGACTCCTCCGAACTCTGATACACTGGGGTTGGCCCTTCCACACTGCACAAAAAAGATGTTTCTCTTTAAAAAGGGGTTTTGGTGTGAGCATTGCCTGGGGTCCCTAAGGCCCTTGGGAACTTTGACGCACCAGGATACTCTCTTGGACACTATGAGATATGGTACTTTGAACTTGGTTGAAGGCCTGGTCCTCCAGGTTTACTTTTGGGCCCATCCAGACTCCCTATAGTATACCGTTATTTGTTCTGTAATTCATTTATCGAATGGTCTGTAATAATAATTCTTGTAAAAAATAGATATTGGGGATATTAGTAAAAAGGGAGGGACTTTTATATATATTTTATGGGTGAATCGGGTAGAAATCATGTTCTTAGGACTATTATGATTATCTACTAGTATTGGAAATCATGCTCCTGAAATTGTTGTGATTATATATGCATTAGAAAAACCATGCTTATAGGATTGTTTTCTGCACTAAAAACATGTTTATAGGTGCATCATATCATTTGTTCTAAACTTCTGCTTTCTAAAGCTCTGCATACTCATTTCTGCTTAGAAATCCTGTCACTAGGTTGCTATTAATTCTGCCTAATCATCATGTTCATTTTCCTATGTGCATTAGAAACCATGCTTTAGGACTTTTATTGCACTCGTCGAAATACTATGACTACATCAAGATCGTATTGAATCAATTTCTCCCGTAGCAACTATGTCTATAAGAATAAGTATAAAACAGTCCCAATACCTAGATATCATGCTCATAGAGATAAGTATATAAAATCAGTTCTATAACGTTCGTGATTATTTTAGCACCTAGACAGCATGCCTATAAGACATAATGAACCAAACTGCCTGCTTAAAATTGTTTATTGGTTTATTATGGCTCTGATTAACCATTAGAAATCCTGTTTATAGGACATCTCAGATCTACGCCTAGGCAAGCCTGTAGGACAGCTAAAATCTTACAATTTGTAAAAATGTGCTTTGTTTAAATTACTTGTGAATTGCCCAGATTCAGCAAGCACTAAAATCAGTAGGCAAACTGATTGGGTCTCCATTGCCTCACTTTAATAAAATACTACATACATTCTACTTTGTGCTCACCTAGATATCCTGCTTTAGGATTCTTAAGGTGTCTAAAATACTATTGTTTGAGACGTGCAATTGCCTGCTTATTTGCGGAGTAAAAGTGAGCCTTTAATTGTTCCTTTATTTGAAAGTCCTATTTGTTTTTGCTTGTCGCTTAGATTTTCTCCTTTTAAGCACCTTAGGAGAGTCCAGATCCACCTTGACTAGAAGTCCTAAATGCTTCCAGGACTGTAAGTGTGGGACATTTCATGCACACATAGAGTACGTTTAATTAGAATTGCTTATATAACCACCAAAGGGGAGGGTAATTGGGTAGTAAAGGATATGACGACTTGTGCGCTAATGCCACGCGTAACACCTCTAATTGAGGAAAGCTTACCAAGTATTGCACATAAGTGATCCTATAGGCTAATAAACCTAGGACCCTTTTATGCCTGTTTTTTTAATTCTTACGTGTTTAAATTGCTTCATTTCCTCAATGACTAATTCACAAAATGAGTTTGGCCAGGACCCACCGTTGTGGATCGCGAGGGGTGCCTAACACCTTCCCCTCGAGGTAATTTCGATCCCTTTCCCAATCTCTAGTAATGTAAGCCGGTTTTCATGAGTTATTTGTATTAGGTTCCCTAACGCACCTTAAATCCGTTAGGTGGCGACTCTTCAATTTTCGTACCCCTTTCCCGAAAGGAAATGAGTTGTCCCAAAACATGTCGAAACACGGACTCCGCGATAGTAGAAAAAGAGGGGCGCGACAATGTTGACGGGGAAGTTTATAGAGTTAGGTAAGATTCTTCAGAAGAGGAAGTTCAATATAGCGTGTGTTCAAGAGACTAGATGAAGGGTACTAGGGCACGAGATGTAGATGTGTTTAAAATATGGTACTCAGGAAGCGCTTGGGGTAAGAATGAGGTAGGTATTTTAATTGACACGGACCTCAAGGAGTTCGTGGTCGAGGTTAGGAAGGTAAATAATAGGTTGGTGAGTGTTAAATTAGTAGTTGGTGGGTTTACTATAAACGTGATTAGTGCATGCACTCCTCAGGTAGATTTGGACCAGGAGGTCAAGAAGCAATTCTGGGAGGATTTGGACGAGATGGTGCGTAGTATCCCGCACACAGAGAAGTTGTTCATTGGCGGAGATTTCAATGGTCATATTGGGGCTAGTGCTAGGGGTTATGATGATATGCATGGAGGATTCAGTTTTGGGGATAGGAATGAGGGAGGTAATTCACTGTTGGAGTTTGATAGAGCTTTTGATTTGGTTATAGCTAACTTGAGTTCGCCGAAGAGGGAAGAGCACCTGGTCACTTTCTGGAATTCCATGGGCCAGACTCAGATAGATTATCTTCTCTGAAGGAAATGCGATAAAGGTCTGTGCGCTGATTGCAAGGTCATCCTAAGTGAGCACCTCACGACCCTACATAGGCTCCTAGTTATGGACTTGGAGATCAAGAGGAGTAGGAGGAAGAGGGCGGGGTGCAGGCAACCTAAGTTCAAGTGGGGTAACTTGACCAAGGACAAAGCTCAGGAGTTAGAGAAGTTGTTGGCTATGAGGGCCTGGATGAGTAGGGGGGACGCGTCTAGTATGTGGCTCACGACTGCGAATTGCATTAGGGTAGCTACTTGAGAGGTCTTAGGGGTCACAAAGGGCTCTCTTGCGGGTCATGAAGGGGACATGTGGTGGAATGGAGAGGTTGAAGGTAAAGTGGAAGCTAAGAGAGCTGCTTATTTGAAGCTAGTGGAGAGTACAAACGAGGAGGAAAAAAGAACTTATGAAGTGTTATAGAAATACAAAGAAAGAGGCGAAGTTAACAGTTACGACGGCTAAGAACGTGTTTGCTCGTTTTTACGAGGAGCTCAGGGGCAAAGGCGGGGACAAGAAGTTGTACCGGTGGGCCAAGGTGAGGGAGAAAGCCCTCGATTTATACCAATTCAAGTGCATCAAGGACGAGGATGGCAAAGTGTTGATGGATGAGGCACTTATTAGGAGAAGATGGCAGACATACTTCCATAAATTGTTAAACGAGGATGGGGATAGACACATTGTGCTAGGTGGGTTGGAGCACTCCGAGAGTCGGCGAGATTTTGGGTACTGTAGGCAGATTATGGTAGAGGAGGTGGAAGGGGCGATGCGTAAGATGTGTAGGGCAGAGCGATGAGGCCAGACGAAATTTCGGTGGAATTTTGGAAGAGTGCGGGGCAGGTAGGTTTGGAGTGTCTCACTGAGTTGTTTAATGTTATTTTTAAGACGAAGAATATGCCCAAAGAATGGAGGTGGAGTACGATGGTTCCTCTTTATAAGAACAAGGGTGATATTCAAAATTGCAATAATTATAGGGGTATCAAGTGCTTAAGTCACACTATGAAAGTTTGGGAGAGGGTGGTGGAGGCCAGGGTGAGGAGGTGCGTGTCTATTTCCGAGAATCAGTTTGGATTCATGCCGAGGCGTTCAACTATGGAAGTGATTCATATGGTAAGGAGATTAGTGGAGCAGTACAGGGAAAGGAAGAAGTATTTGCATATGGTGTTTATTGACCTTTAGAAAACGTACGATAAAGTCCCAAGGGAGGTCCTGTGGAGGTGTTTAGAGGTTAGCAACGTTCCGGTAGCGTACATTAGGGTGATTAAGGATATATATGATGATGCTAAGACTCAGGTGAGGACTTTGGGTGGTGACTCGGAGCATTTCCTTGTGGAGATGGGGTTGCACCAGGGATTGGCTCTTAGCCAATTTTTATTTTCCTTGTCGATGGATATATTGTCGCGACACATCCAAGGGGAGGTTCTTTGGTGCATGCTATTTTCCGATGATATAGTGTTGATTGACGAGACGCGAAGCGGAGTCAATGCGAGGTTGGAGGTTTGGAGACAGACCTTGGAGTCTAAAGGTTTCAAACTGAGTAGAACCAAGACAAAATACTTGGAGTGAAAATTCAGTGATGGGACCCATAATACAGACATAGAGGTTAAGCTTTATGCTCAAGTTATCTCCAAGAGAGTGAGTTTTAAGTATCTCGGCCTATTATCTAGGGTAATGGGGAGATTGAAGAAGATGTCGCACATCGCATCAAAGTGGGATGGATGAAGTGGAGGCTCACTTCCGGTGTTTTATGTGATAAGAATGTGCCGCCAAGACTTAAGGATAAGTTTTATCGAGTGGTGGTTCGACCGGCTATGCTGTATGGGGATGAGAGTTGGCCAGCCAAGAACTCCCATGTGCAGAAGATGAAAGTGGCATAGATGAGAATGTTGAGATGGATGTGTGGGTGTTCCAAGAGAGATAGGATTAAGAATGAAGCTATCCAAGACAGAGTGGGAGTAGCGTCGTTTGAAGACAAGATGCGAGAGTCGAGGCTGAGATGGTTCGGACATGTTAAGAGAAGAGTCATTGATGCTCCTGTCAGGAGGTGTGAGAGGTTGGCCATAGAGAGTTTGAGAAGACGTCGAGGTAGGCCTAAGAATTACCGGGGAGAGGTGATTAGACAGGACATGGCGCTGCTTCAGCTTACTGAGGTCATGACCCTTGACAGGAGGGTGTGGAGGTCGAGGATTAAGGTAGAAGGTTAGTGGGTAGTTTTTAGTTGTTCACCGATAGTCTTAGTAGCATGTATGTCCCTTCATATTCTTAGATTTATTTTACGTTATGTGGTTTTGTTCGCCTCAGATATTGTATTTCCCATTGATATTATTTGGTACTACTTATCCTTTATCTCTTTTTTTTTTTCCGTTTCTCTTCCTTCTTTCTTCATTCCTTGCTTTCCTCCTCTTCTTCTTGCCCATCCTGAGTTGAGGGTCTATTGAAAATAACATCTCTACCTGCATTAGGTAGGGGTAAGGTCTGAGTACAGACTATCCTCCCCATACTCCACCTGTTGGGATCATACTGGGTTTGTTGTTGTTGTTGTTTAATATTGAAAATAAGAAAGGTTACCTGCCACATCAGTTGAAAATGATCTGATAGTATAAATTTTTTTGCTCTGATAGTTCATATAACTTATTCTCATAACAAATAATGTCACATAAACTAGAACCGATGGAGTAAATTATGGAATATAAATTAACATAAGGGTTTGTTATACATTATCATTAATATAACCTGTCATAGCTCTGATTTGTCTATTTAGGTTACTACTCCATACTTACTATAAGAACCTTCTTGAAATTTTCTTTTAGATAAGTGACTTGATTGTTTACTAGTCAACAACTTTTTTAATGCAATTATCCAGATTCATGTATGGATGTTGTAATATTTACTAAAAAAATACAATGAGGGGGACCAATTCTTACCTCAAGAGATGAATATAACTAGGTGATATTGTCACCCAAAGACAGTTGGAAGGAAGGAAACCTAGACAAAGAAGCATCTGTCCTCCTTCCAACAATGAGACCATATATACTCATTAGCTTACAATGAAATTGGCTTTGTCAAATTTAGATCGAAAACTCGGCAATTGCCACTTATCTAAAGGGAAGGTATTTTTGGCTACCGTGGGTAGCTGTTGAAAGCTGTGACATAATAGTCTATGACCGGAGGAAGAAGAAATTTTGGCTAAGCTATCAGCAACCAAGTTGCCTTCTCTGAAGCAATGGTTTACTCTAACATTTGCCTCTCCTATAGTGCTTCGAATCTTATCCAAAATCTGCTTGATCTTCAAGTTGTTAGTTGCTTTGTTGATCAACATATTGGCAATGATCAAGGAGTCACGTTCAAGAATAAAATTAGTATATCCATGTTGGTTGCACCATTTTACTCTAAACTCAGCTGCTAATGCTTCAGTCATGTTGTTGCTTATACTAATTACCGGAACAGAGAAGGCCAAATCACCTCTTTTGTCCCTCACTATACTTCATATTCCCGCTTTGCCTCTATCTTTAAATAACTTCCATCAGTTTTTATTTTGACAATGAATGTTGGAGGAAATTCCCAAATGACTTGCTTCCATATTCGAATTAGTTGCAATCTCACGATCTTTTCACAAAGAGCAGGCCACTGTAGTCCTCTATCAATCTCTAGCAACTTACTTGACTGCACCATCTTAAGGATCCCGATGTATTGGTATTTCATTGTATTGTGTTGACATTTATTTATGTTTTCATATCTGCACCAAGTCCATTGTTTCCATATTTCCCTACAGAGGATCTCATGTGCCACTTGCAAGACCAATTTATGAATTGTATTGTTGGTCTTTATCTCCCATCATCTTTTAAAAGTACCAATGGATGGTACTTGTTGATGTTTCAATCCTAATGGTTACCCAATTGCATTCCATATGAATTTTGTAGCTTTTTCCGGTGAAAACATGTTGCAATGATTCTATCTGTGAACTATTACAACAAGAATATCTAGAAATGATGCTAGTATGATATTGTTAAAGGATATTTTTTTTGTTGAAAATTCTCCTTCTTAAAAAGGAAAATTTTAACGGGATAGAATTGTGCCAAACCTTAATGGAAAAATCATTGCTATGCATGTGCATTCTAATAGAATGCCATGCACTTTTGTTAGTAAAACGACCATCCTCTGAAACTTCTATACATGGAAATCATTTAGTTTTCGGCCTCCAATATCCACACTAGTGATCTACCAATAAGATAACCGGGAATCACTATGGACTTCTTGTTGATGTCCCACTCACCATTAATAATGAATTCTTTAATAGAAGTTTTAGCAGAATTTCCAAGGTCTTGAATGATTCTAGCTAAAGCACCTTCACCAGTCCAGTTATCCCACCAGAAGCTAGGGTTACCAGATTACTTGGATTTAAGGAAGGTTGTCCAGAGTGAAGAGTTGGTTCCAAACATCCACCATCTTTTGATATGAGAGGTTCAGTAATGTCTTGCATAATTCTAATTCCTATTCCACCTTCCTCTTTAGGGTAGCAAAGATTTTCCCGAAAACTCCAATGGAAATTCTTGTTACCCTCAGAAGAGCCCCAAAATAATTAGAGAAATGCTTTTAAATGAGATTGATAGATCCTTTAGGGGGGTTCAGGGCCGACAGGGTGTAGATTGGGAGTGATTGAAGGACATGTTTGATTAAAATCATTTTCCCCCATAAGATAGCATTTTACCTTGCCAACTACTGAGCCTTTTGATAATTTTGGAAAACATCCTGTCAAATAAGCTGATTCTTTTCCTTCCATGATAGATAGGACATCCGAGATAGTTGAAAGGAAATTCTTTATACACGAAGCTAGAGGCCTGGCTGATTCTATTGATCCAGTTAGCAGAAGTGTTTGGAGAAGTGATGAAAAAACTCTTATCCTCATTCACTTTCTGCCCGGAAGCCTTTTCATACCTTCTAATAGTTTTTAATCAATTTGATAGACCTATTGTTTCCACCACTAAAAATTACAATGTCATATGCATAGGCCAGATGATTGATAACATGTCCATTGTGGTTCATACTTAATAGAGTAGAGCCATCTATGGAGATAAAGCCATTAAGAGATTTGAAAAGCACATCTACTCCAATGATAAAAAGTGAAGGAGACAGGAGATCTCCTTATTTAAGGCCTTGAGTGGAAGTGAAGAAACCTTCCATGTTGACATTAATGATGATAGAATACCAAACACCAGCCTTTAGCCTATAGATAATATCAATTAATTATTCATTAACCAAATTTCCTCATGGTAGCAAAAAGGAAATTCCAAGGAATTTTGTATGTATGCCTTAGCCATGTGCAATTTGATAATGACATTACCTCCTTTGTTAACTTGCCTGATGGTGTGAACAATTTCCTGAGCCAGTAGAACATTTTAAGTGATCGGTCTCCATTTAACAAAGCCACTTTAATTTTCAGAGATAAGTTTTTCCAAGAAGGGATTCAGTCTTCTAGCCAGAATTTTGAAATGATCTTACTGGAAAAATTGCTCAGACTAATAGGCCTAAGCTTTGAGAAATTGGTCGGTGATTCCACTTTGGGTATGAGAACCAAGCATGTATGAGAATAGAATTTGGTCATGTTCTTCCCATTGAAAAAGTTTTGGACAAAATCTTTAATATCCTCTTTGATGATATCCCAACATTTGTGATAGAAAGTACCACTAAAGCCATCCGGGCCTACAAAAATGGAAGTGCTCATGCTAAAGAAAGCCTCTTTTATTTCCTCAGAATTTGGAATAACAGTAAGAATGATGTTGTCCTCCTCTATAATGCATATGGGTATATGGTTGAGAATGCCGTGGTCATTGAAGTTGTGCTTAAGATTGAAGAACTGTTGGAAATGATGAATTGCATCTTTGCCAATAATGTCATCTCCTTGAACCTAAAGGTCTCTATGATCCTTGATTCTGTTCAATTGCAACCTTCTCTTTCTATCCCTGATAACCCTATGTAAATACTTAGTGTTGGAATCACTCTCCTCAAACCAATTGATCTTGGACTTTTGTTTTAAGATAGAATCTTGCATTAGTAGCCATCTAATGTACTGTTCTTGGCCTTTGTTAAGAGCTTCTCTAGATTGGTCGTTGTTCATTAGGTTGTCCTGTTCTTCCAGATCTTGCATTTTGGATTCCCACAATTTGACAAGATTAAAAACATTCCCAAACTCATCTCTAGACCATTGGGTCAACTTCTTACTAAGCAACTTGAGTTTTTGCTAAAGCCTCCGCATATGATTGCTAGTAATGTGAGTAGTCCACACTTGTTCAACTAAGTTCATAAAGGATGAATGATCTGTCCAAATATTTTAAAACTTGAAATACTTGATCACCATATGATAATCATTGCCACTTCTCTCCAGAAGTGGTCTATGATCTAACCATGTTCTTATAAGGTGTTTCACCACATTTTTAGAGTAATGCTGGGACCATTGATCATTGGTGAAGACCCTATCCAGTCTCATCCATATTCTTTTCTTTAGATCCCAATTATTGCACCAGGTATATTTTGGACCAACAAAGTCCAAGTCCACAGTTGTCCATACAGTTACAAAAATCATGACTTTTGTCCATTCTATGAGGTTTTCCCTCTTTCTTCTCATCAGGAGCAAGGATGGCATTGGAGTCACCTTCGATACACCAAGGTCCTCTTATCTGGTTGTGAATGCCCTCAAGAATACTCCACAACTTTTTCCTTTCCACTAGGGTACATTTAGCATATAAAGTAGTAATATAAAGATCAGTACTAGTATTAGGTGGTGCTCTTGAATAGTAATTTGTTGATCATCATTTGCCATCACACTGGTATGGAAATTTCGATTCCACATAAGCTAATTATGATCATTTGTATTTGAGATGCAATTTGGTACCCCTAAGTAGTTCATATACCTATTGGCCATATTGATAAAAAGGTTCTAAAAACGCCACAAGGTTCACCTTATTGATGTTCATAAGTTGTTTTAGCCTTTGAATGGTCTTTTTTTGAGTCTACTCCTCTAATATTCCAAAATATAGCACTAATCATAGACATATTGGAGAGGGAAGTCAATTTTTCCTATTTCTATCAAAAAGATTTTGATTTTTTTCTTTGGGTTTTCCCCTTTTTTCTTGTTTCTGCATTTTTGAACATGAGTGAAGCTTTTATTGTCATACTAACTCTCCTATTCAGTGTGCAATAGATCCTCCAGAATGACAACTGTAACTCAGTTTGGAGAAGTAACCTCAAATTGATGATTAGCCTCCTTGCTTTCTTGGATTTTCTTTGTTTGTTGCTGATATCAGAGGGCACACTAGAAGAGGTATTATCATCCTTATGGTAATTGTTCAACTGCTATTTAACCTCATCTTCTTCAAGTCTCCTAACTTCTTGAATGTTGGTGGATTCTTTGTAATGACCCATATTAAAATTAGGGTATGTTGGTTTTTTAACATAACCAAAAAAAAAAAAAAAAAAAAAAAAAGAAAGAAAAAAACAAAAAAGAAAAAAGAAAAAAGGGAAAAACCTAATCAATTAATAAAATGGGGAAAAATCCCATTGAACGAGAAGGAAAGAAAAGTGGATTTGGGGAAGGAAAAGCAACGTTAAGTTGCTGCTGCAACAGAAGTGATTGGAAAGAAAAAAAGCGCAAATGTAACGATCCGACCGGTCGTTTTGAGCTCTAGCGCGTCGTTCAGCAGATTAAGGTCATGAGCAGCTTCATTTCAGGTTTTGTGACTTGTACGCATGGTCGGAATTGAAATTCGGGAAGTTCGGGTGGATTTGAAAAAAATAATTCTCATTTCGGAAGCCTTAAGTTGGAAGAATCAACTAATATTTGAATTTTGAATAAACGACCTCCGAATCAGGACTTGAAGGTTCCAGCAGGTTCGTATGATAATTCGGACTTGGGTGCATGTTCGGATCGGGTTTTGGATAACCCAAGAGCGTTTCAGCGCATATTGTGGAAGTCAGCATTTTAGAAGAATTTCCTAAGTCTGGGTTGAAGTGCATTTCAGTGATATTGATGTCTGTTTGGGATTCCGAGTCTGGGAATAGATCTGTATGGTGATTCTGGAGTTGGGGGAGTGATCGGAAGTGAATTCGTATGTCCGTAGGTTATTTTGAAGTCATTTGGCTAAAGATAGAAATTTGAAGGTTTTCGAGAAATCCGACCGGAAGTGAAAATATTGATATCGGGGTCGAAATGCGATACTGAAAGTTGGAGCAGGTCCGTAATGTCGAATATGACTTGTGTGCAAAATTTGGGGTCAATCAGATGTGATTTGATAGGTTTCGGCGTCGGATGTAGAAGTTTGAAATTCCTAAGTTCATAAAGATTGAATTGGAGAGCGATTCGTTGTTTTGATGCTATTTGATGTGATTTGAGGCCTGATTTGGAACAGGTTGGTGTAATTGGACGGGGTCCCTGGGGCCTCGGGTGGAGTCCAGGTGGTTAACGGATCAAATTTGAAGTTTGAAGAGGAGCTGAACTGTTGGTGTATGGTGCGACCGCACCTACGAGGATTTGGCCGCAGGTGCGGACCGCAGAAGCGGCTTTGGCGCCGCAGGTGCGAGAGTTGGGTTGGCTTGGTTGGGCCGCAGGTGCGGGATATTGGGCGCACCTGCGGGAGCACAAGTGCGAGAGGGAGACCGCAGGTGCGGAATTCGGTCCTGGGCAGATTGTTTTTAAAACGTGGATTTGCCATTTCTTCTCCCATTTTCATTTGTCGTGGCGACTTTGGGGATCTTCACGGAGGATTTTCATCAATCAACACGAGGTAGGTAATTTCTTCCCATTTTTGAGTTAAATACAAGGTTTATACATGGGTTTGAACATGAAAAATTGTGGAAAAGTTGGAAATTTTGAAGAAAACTGTCACGACCCAAATTCCTACTCAGGTCGTGATGGCGCCCAACATCGAAGTCAGGCAAGCCAACACTAGTTACTAACGAAATTACTTAAACAAATGAGATGTTCAAACACTTACCCAATTTTTAAATTTAAGGAGTCCTTTACTAAAAGTGAGGAAATGAAGCAAGTTGATTTAAAATAACCCCAAAATCATGTGCCAGCATAAACGGAATTAGTAAAATACTAGCGAATCAACTACGGGTGCCAAGACCTAGTGTCACAAGCCCACAGGCGACTAATGGAATATACAAATAGACAAAATGAATGTACAACAGTATGAAAGGGGGTAGACAGAGATATCCCAAAAATAATAGAAGCTCCACAGTGCCGCTGCAGAACGCCAGGAAGAGCAGCTCACCGTGTAGTCAAATCCCGGTAGTACTCTCAACGACGAACACCCGAATGGTGACCAGGTGCAACAACCTCAGAACCTGTACAATTAAGTACAGAAGTGTAGCATGAGTACATATAAACAAATATGTACCCAGTGAGTATCCCGTCTAAACTCGAAGAAGTAGTGACGAGAGGTAGACGTGTTACTCACTAGGGTCGTCATCTATAATATGATTTAATGAATCTAAAGAGTAATAACATTTATGGAAAACAAGTAGACATGAAGCATCAGTATATAAAGATAACGATCTCCCTGCAAGGGCCAAGTAAAAGTTTTAACAAAAATCACAAGTTTCTTTCTCACAGAACAATTTAATTGGTAAAAATAATAATAAGACACTCAATCAAGCACATAGCATATAATATGCCGAGGCGCACGGTTGAAACTCCAAATCTTACACCCGAGGAGTCGAAACTAGTCAAATGATATATAAATATGTCAATGCATGCTCATGGTATGAAAATTCTCCTACTTGTTTAGTAAATTCACTATTCTTGAAGAAATCCCAAAATACACCGCCGGGCCCACATGCTCGGATTCCGGAAATTTTCGAAGATAACACTCACCCATAGCCTAAGGGTCATTAATATATAATTTGTTTTATGTGATTTCATGGTAGAAAAGTGGTGAAATTCCCTAAAGTTCATCAACCCTAGGTTTTCACTCTAACCCCTATGATTTCCACTATTTAGGTGTTAATCTACCTAAGTTTTGGTGGAATAATCTAACATTTTAGTAGAATTTACTTACCTCTTAGTAGCTAGGTGGTGGAGAGTTCTTCCCAAGCTCTCAAGTCTTCAATGGAGGTGAAAAATGAAAGGAATGAAGGAAATCCCGTGTTTAAATGAAAATACACTGCCTGACCTACAGGGGTTCCGCACCTGCGGCTCGAGGACCGCACCTGCGGCACGAGGACCGCAACTGCGAGCTGGGGCTCGCACCTGCGGAGTTGGACGGGAAAGGCTGGGCCCGCACTTGCGGAGTTGGAGACCGCACCTGCGGAATTAAATCTGCACCTGCGGCATTCCCGCACTTGCGAGGCTGAGACCGCAGGAGCGGTCCCGCACCTGCGGCTGGGCGACCGCACCTGCGGTCACGCAATATCAGGTGCACCTTCTGCAATTTCAGCTGGTTTTTTGGGTCTCGTGTGGTGTCCGGGAGGATACTGGGCCCACCCGAGACCCCGTCCAATTATATCAACAAGTCCTAAATCATAATAAGGACTCGCTCGAGCCTTCAGAACACCTGAAACAACGCTTTATCTCAAAATCACCCTCAAAACCCCTAGGATCAAACTTAAGAATTTCAAGTTCTTGAATTCGGTTCCAATGCGCCGAACCGACCTATACTACTCGGAATGACACCAAATTTTGCAGGCAAGTCATGAATGACATAACGAAACTATTTCCGGTCTCGGAATTCTGTTCGGACCTCGATAATATAAAATCATGTTCCAAACCAAATTTCTAAATTAAGGAAACTCTATGTCGCTATCTGGCGTCGAAACGCTCCCGGGTCATCACAAACCCATTCCGAACATACGTACAAGTACGGAATCATCATACGAAGCTACTGGAATCATCAAAACTCGATTCCGAGGTTGTTTAGTCAAAATGTTGACCGAAGTCAAACTTGGCTTTAAAAGCCAACCTTAAGGAACCAAGTGTTCCTATGCTATTCCAAACACTTCCAAATCCCGAACCACCCATCCCCGCAAGTCACAAATCACGATAAGCCGCTACAGAAAGTCTTATTTAAGGGAACGGGGTCCGAATACGCAAAACGACTGGTTGGGTCGTTACATTCTCCACCTCTTAAACAAACATTCATCCTCGAACGAGTCTAGAATCATACCTGCAGTGCTGAATAAGTGTGGGTATCTGCTCCGCATGTCCTCCTCGGACTCCCAAGTCGCCTCCTCGACCGGTTGGCCCCGCCACTGGACCTTTACAGCAGAAATTTTCTTAGATCTCAATTGGCAGTCCTGTCTATCAACAATATCAACTGGCTCCTCCTCGTAGCCTAACCTCTCATCTAACTGAATAGTACTGAAATTGACAACGTGCGAGAAATCGGCGTGGTATCTCCGGAGCATGGATACGTGGAATACCGGATGGACTCCCGATAAGCTGGGAGGTAAGGAAAGCTCATAAGCAACCTCACCAACTCGCCTCAATACCTCGAAAGGACCTATGAACCTCGGGCTCAACTTGCCTTTCTTCCCGAATCTCACAATACCCTTCATCGGCGAAACCTTCAGCAGAACCTTATCTCCTTCCATAAATTACACATCACGTGCCCTCTGATCCGCGTAACTTTTCTGTCTGGACTGTGCTGTGCGTAGCCTCTCCTGAATTAACTTAACCTTCTCTAAAGCATCCCTCACCAGGTCTACACCATATAACTTAGCCTCACCATGCTCAAACCACACGATAGGAGAACGACATCGCCGACCATATAAAGCCTCAAATGGAGCCATCTCGATGCTGGACTGATAACTATTATTGTAAGCAAACTCGGCCAAGGGCAAGAACTGGTCCCACTGGCCTCCAAAGTCAAGAACACATGCTCTGAGCATGTCCTCCAGTATCTGAATGGTACGCTCCGACTGACCATCAGTCTGTGGATGAAAAATTATGTGCTGAGATCAACCTGAGTACCCATCTCTCTGTGCAATGCTCTCCAGAAGTGCGAGGTGAACTGAGGACCTCGATCTGATATGATGGACACTGGTACACCGTGCAACCGGATAATCTCTCGAATGTAGATCTGGTCTAGCCTCTCAGAAGTATAAGTAGTGGCCACAGTAATGAAATGCGCCGATTTGGTCAACCTATCCACAATAACCCAAACCGCATCAACCTTCCGCAATGTCCGTGGCAACCCAACCACGAAGTCCATAGTGATGCGCTCCCACTTCCACTTAGGAATGGGCATATGCTGAAGTAGACCCCTTGGCCTCTGGTGCTCATATTTAACCTGTTGGCAATTAAGACACCTAGCCACATACTCCACAATGTCCCTCTTCATCCGTCTCCACCAGAAATGCTGCTTCAGATCACGACACATCTTCGTAGCACCAGGATGAATAGAATACCGAGAACTGTGTGCCTCCTCTAGAATCCTCTGCCTCAAGCCATCAACATTAGGAACACACAATCGACCCTGAAGTCTTAGAACACCATCCTCGCCCATAGTAAGCTCCTTGGCACCACCCTGAAGCACTGTCTCCCGTAGTTCTGCCAAACATAGATCATCGTACTGTCGAGCCTTGATCTCCCCCAATAATGAAGACTGAGCAACCACATGAGCTAGAACTCGACGAGGCTCTGAAAGATCTAATCTCACGGAGCGATTGGCCAAGTACTGAATGTCCAAGGCTAGAGGTCTCTCCTCTGCTGCAATATAGGCCAAGATACCCATACTCTCCGCCTTCCTACTCAATGCATCTGCTACTATATTCGCCTTGCCCGAATGATAGAGAATGGTGATGTCATAATCCTTTAGTAACTCAAGCCACCTGAGCTGCCTCAAATTAAGATCCCTCTGTTTGAACAAGTGCTGCAAGCTGCGGTGGTCCATATACACCTCACAAGATACCCCATATAAGTAATGCCTCCAAATCTTAAGAGTATGAACAATTGCCTCCAACTCCAAATCGTGCACAGGGTAATTCTTCTCATTAACCTTCAGCTGGCGCGAAACATAAGCAATAACTCTCCCTTCCTGCATTAACACACACCCCAAGCCAACGCGTGAAGCGTCGCAATACACCGTATACATCCCCGAACCGGAAGGCAATACTAGAACTGGTGCCGAAGTCAATGCAGTCTTGAGCTTCTGAAAGCTCGCCTCACACTCATCAGACCACCGAAATGGAGCATTTTTCTGAGTCAATCTAGTCAATGGGGCTGCAATGGATGAAAATCCCTCCACAAATCGCCGGTAGTAGCCTGCTAGACCCAAGAAACTTCTGATCTCTGTCGCTGAAGTGGGACGTGGCCAACTCTGAACTGCCTCAATCTTCTTAGGATCGACCTCGATACCCTCTTCGGATACCACATGTCCCAAGAATGCCACAGAATCTAACCAAAACTCACACTTGGAGAACTTAGCATATAGCTTCTATCCTCGCAAGGTCTGGAGCACAACTCTCAAATGCTGCTCCTGCTCTTCCAGGCTACGTGAGTAAATCAAAATGTCATCAATGAAGACGATGACAAAGGAATCAATATACGGCCTAAACACCTTGTTCATCAAATCCATAAATGCTACCGGGGCATTAGTCAAGCCAAAGGACATCACCAGGAACTCATAATGGCCATATCTCGTAACGAAAAGCCGTCGTCGGAACATCCGAAGCCCAAATCTTCAGCTGATGATACCCCGATCAAGTCAATTTTAGAAAATACCCTGGCACCCTGTAACTGGTCAAACAAATCATCGATGCACGACAATGGATACTTGTTCTTAATAGTTACCTTGTTCAACTGGCGGTAATAAATGCACATCTGCATAGACCATCTTTCTTCTTTACAAATAGAACTGGAGCACCCCATGGCGATACACTCGGCCTGATAAACCCCTTAGCCAACAACTCCTCAAGCTGCTCCTTCAACTCCTTCAACTCTTTTGGAGCCATACGGTACGGGGGAATAGAAATAGGCTGAGTGCCTGGAGCTACATCAATACAAAAATGGATATCTCGATCTAGAGGCATGCCCGAAAGATCTGAAGGAAAGACATCCGCAAACTCTCGAACAAGCACTGAATCAATCGTTGGAAACTCGGCGGTGGTGTCCCGCACATAAGCAAGATACGCCAAACAACCCTTCTCGACCATATGTCGAGCCTTCAGGAAGGAAATAACTCTACTAGATGCACTAACTGAGGAACCTCTCCATTCTAACCTAGGCAACTCGGTCATGGCCAAAGTAACCATCTTGGCATGGAAATCCAAGATGGCATGATGAGGAGATAGCCAATCCATGCCCAGGATGATCTCAAAATCAACTATGTCAAGCAATATAAGGTTCTCTCTAGTCTCGAACCCACAAAAGGTGACCACACAAGATGATAGACCCGGTCTACCAACACAGAATCGCCCATAGGAGTGGACACATATATAGGAGAATCCAAAGACTCGCAAGGAACATCCAGAAACAAGAAAATAAGGCTGACACATATGAATAAGTATATCCCTGATCAAATAGCACTGATGCCTCCCTACCACATACTGAAATAGTACCTGTGATCACGGCGTCTGAGGCCACTGCATCTGCTCGGGCAGGAATAGCATAGAATCTGGCTGGAGTACCTGAAGACTGACCTCCGCAAAACTGAATAGGAGCTAACTGAGCTCCCCCTGACTGGCCTCCACCTCTGGGACGACCTCTACTAGCCTGTACTCCACCTTCTTGGTGGACGGAGTGCCAGAGCTGAGTACGTAGGTTGATAACTCTACTGAATAGCCTTGCCCCAAAGTTTGGGACAAGTCCTCCTCATATGGCCTGAATCCCCACACTCATAGCATCTCACTGGAGGCATGGCCTATTGCCCTAAAGAAGAAGAACCCTGAATAGCTGGGGGACGATGAGAAACCTCTGGCATAGCACTGAAGTAGGGACTGGGAGAACCCTGATGACCTGAATACCCGCCGGAGGAACCCTGTATGGCTGGTGGGCGATAAGAACTCTCCGGCATGACACTGAAATAAGGCCTCACTAGAATACCACGGGGAGGTGGTGGAGGAGCTGAATATGGAGGCCTGCTAGGCTGGCCTCTGCTGAACTGACCCCTGCCCCTGCTGGGGCACCTCGGAAATCTCCAGAAAATCTAACTCTCTTATCCGGCTGACCCTTCTCTATGCCCCTCGATCAGTAACCCTCAATCCGACAAGCTATCTCGACCACAAGCTGATAAGGAGTACCCATCTCCACCTCTCGGGCCATGTTGGCCCTAATACCTGAGTGCAACCTAGCTACGAATCTCTGCACTCTCTCAGCCTCTGTAGGTAGAATCATGAGGGCATGACGGGAAAACTCTGAAAACCTGGCCTCGTAATCTGTCACTGTCATCTTCCCCTGCTCCAGCTGCTCGAACTAATACCGCAGCTCTTCCCTCTCGGAGGGTGGAATATACCTGTCCAGGAATAGCTGAGTGTACTGCTCCCATATGAGAGGAAGGGAACCTGCTGGCCTACCCAGGATGAATGATTGCCACCATCTGTGGGCCCTGCCCTCTAGCTGAAAAGTAGTGAAATCAACTCTGTAGGATGCCAAGATCCTCATGTTGTGCAGCCTATCCCTGCACCTATCAATAAAATCCTGGGCATCCTCGCCCCTCTAACCCCCGAAGACAGGAGGGTGCAACCGAGGCCATCTATCAAGTAACTTCTGCGGATCGCCGTCCGCGACTGGTCTAAGCTTAGGTGCTACTGCTGGATGTGCTCCACGCGTGGGCAGAGTACCCGGAGTCTGATATACTGCCGATGCATGACCTGCGGCCTGGGTGGTAGGGGTCTGAACTCCCCTTCCCGCCTGAGATGTAGCAGGATCCGCTGGAAATAAACCAGCCTGAGTCATAGTATCCATGAACCGCATCATACGGCCCATGACCTCCTGGAAGCCTAGTGCAGTCATAAAATCCATCGGAGTTGGATCTGCTAGAGGCACCTCACTATGCTCCTCAGGGATAGGATCCTCTGGGGGTGCTAATGGAGTAACTCTGGGGCACCCCCGTCCCCTACCTCAGGCTAGTGCCCTCCCCCGGCCTCTGCCACAGCCTCGGACTACGGGGGTAGCGGCACCTCCCGGGCCTGGAATATCCGCTGCACGGGTCCTCACCATCTGTGAGAGAGTACAAGAATGAGATTTAGTAAGACCATCGACTGCACGATAGAATAAGAATAAAGAGAGATTTTCCTAACACCTTGTAGCCTCCCGAAGATAAATACAAACGTCTCTGTATCGATCCGTAAGACTCTACTAGGTTTGCTTGTGACTTGTGAGACCTACGTGAACCTATAGCTCTGATACCATGTTGTCATGACCCAAATTCCTACTCAGGTCGTGATGGCGCCCAACACCGAAGTCAGTCGACCCAACACTAGTTACTAACGAAATTACTTAAACAAATGAGATGTTCAAACACTTACCCAACTTTTAAATTTACGGAGTCCTTTACTAAAAGTGAGGAAATGAAGCAAGTTGATTTAAAATAACCCCAAAATCATGTGGCAGCATAAACAGAATTAGCAAAATACTAGCGAATCAACTACGGGTGCCAAGACCTAGTGTCACAAGCCCACATGCGACTAGTGGAATATACAAATAGACAAAATGAATGTACAACTATCTGAAAGGGGGTAGACAGAAATATCCCAAAAATAATAGAAGTTCCACAGTGCCACTGCAGAACGCCAGGAAGAGCAGCTCACCGTGTAGTCAAATCCCGGTAGTACTCTCAGCGACGAACACCCGAATGGTGACCAGGTGCAACAACCTCAGAACCTGTACAATTAAGTACAGAAGTGTAGCATGAGTACATATAAACAAATATGTACCCAGTGAGTATCCCGTCTAAACTCGAAGAAGTAGTGACGAGAGGTAGACGTGTTACTCACTAGGGTCGTCATCTATAATATGATTTAATGAATCTAAACAGTAATAACATTTATGGAAAACAAGTAGACATGAAGCATCAATATATAAAGATAACGATCTCCCTGCAAGGGCCAAGTAAAAGTTTTAACAAAAATCACAAGTTTCTTTCTCACAGAACAATTTAATTGGTAAGATAATAATAAGACTCTCATTCAAGCACATAACATATAATATGCCGAGGCGTACGACCGAAGCGACGCAGAAATTTAAATGTGCACTGCCGAGGGTCGAGAGGCATGAACCATAGATGCATCTATTACCCCGCTCGCAAATCGATCATGCGACGTGGTTGACATAAATATAAGGCTACCACGCTCACGAATTATACATGCGACACGGGTGCTCGTAGACATACACAGAATTATCAGGAAATTTAGGAATTTATCATGGATTATTCTTAAATTCAGGGATTTAACCACTTAAACTTACCCATAACTTCTAAAATTCTCATGTAAATTTCAAGGGTAATAAGCAACCAGGAACACAAGTAAGGATACAAGTAAGGCACATAGAGGCATGCTTGTGAAGTCCTAAATTCTACCCGACACAACAAAGTAGTAGCTACGCACGGACTCTCGTCACCTTACGCGTACGTGGACCCCGCAATTAAGGACAAACCCAATCGTTTACATTTACCTATGGGGAAAATTCCCTCTTACAAGGTTGGAAAGGAGAACTCACCTCGCGTAGAATCAACTTCCCGGTCAAGAACGCGCTCGAAACTCAAAATCTTACACCCGAGGACTCGAAACTAGTCAACTGATATATAACTATGTTAATGCATGCTCAAGGTATGGAAATTCTTCTACTTGTTTAGTAAATTCACTATTCTTGAAGAAATCCCAAAATACACCCCCGGGCCCACATGCTCGGATTCCGGAAATTTTCGAAGATAACACTCACCCATAGCCTAAGGGTCATTAATATATAATTTGTTTTATGTGATTTCATGGTAGAAAAGTGGTGAAATTCCCTAAAGTTCATCAACCCTAGGTTTTCACTCTAACCCCTATGATTTCCACTATTTAGGTGTTAATCTACCTAAGTTTTGGTGGAATAATCTAACATTTTAGTAGAATTTACTTACCTCTTAGTAGCTAGGTGGTGGAGAGTTCTTCCCAAGCTCTCAAGTCTTCAATGGAGGTGAAAAATGAAAGGAATGAAGGAAATCCCGTGTTTAAATGAAAATACACTGCCTGGCCTACAGGGGTTCCGCACCTGCGGCTCGAGGACCGCACCTGCGGTCTCGCGCCTGCGAGCTGGGGCTCGCACCTGCGGAGTTGGACGGGAAAGGCTGGGCCCGCACCTGCGGAGCTGGAGACCGCACCTGCGGTTCCGCTCCTGCGGAATTAAATCCGCATCTGCGGCATTCCCGCACCTGCGAGGCTGGGACCGCAGGAGCGGTCCCGCACCTGCGGCTGGGCAACCGCACCTGCGGTCACACCAGATCAGGTGCACCAGCTGCAATTTCAGCTGGTTATTTGGGCCTCGTGTGGTGTTCGGGAGGCACCTGGGCCCACTCGAGCCCCCGTCCAATTATACCAACAAGTCCTAAATCATAATACGGACTCTCTCGAGCCTTCAGAACAACCGAAACAACGCTAAATCTCAAAATCACCCCTCAAAACCCCTAGGATCAAACATAAGAATTTCTAAGTTCTTGAATTCGGTTCCAATGCGCCGAACCGACCTATACTACTCAGAAGGACACCAAATTTTGCAGGCAAGTCATGAATGACATAATGGAACTATTCCCAGTCTCGGAATTCCGTTCGGACCTCGATAACATAAAATCACGTTCCAAACCAAATTTCAAACTTAGGGAAACTTTATTTCACTATCTGGCGTCGAAACGCTCCCGGGTCATCACAAACCCATTCCGAACATACGTACAAGTCTTAAATCATCATACGAAGCTACATGAATCATCGAAACTCGATTCCGAGATCGTTTACTCAAAATGTTGACCGAAGTCAAACTTGGCTTTAAAAGCCAACCTTAAGGAACCAAGTGTTCCTATGCTATTCCAAACACTTCCAAATTCCGAACCACCTGTCCCCGCAAGTCACAAATCACAATAAGCTGCTACAGAAAGTCTGATTTAAGGGAACGGGGTCCGAATACGCAAAACGACCGGTCGGGTCGTTACAAAAACCTAAAAGTAGTAGTTTTGAATTTTGACCACGAATTTTAGCATGAAAATTAGAGTAAATTATATATTTGAGTTAGTAAGGCCATGGGTAGAGTTTATCTTCGAGAAATTTTAGAATCCGGGCACGTGGGCCCAAGGGCATTTTGGTAAATTCTTCAAGCGGTGTTGGAAATTTATATAATTTGAATTGTTAACAAGTATATTTTCATTAGTTTGCTATTATTTGGCTAGTTTCAGAGCGTTGTGCAACGATTTGATTCGTCGGAAGGGCTTGGAAGCCGGTTATGGAATTTCGGAGCGTGGTAAGTCTCCTTTCTAACTTTGTGAGGGGGAATTATCCCCATAGGTGAATTAATCAAATATGTGTTACTATTTGCGGGGGCTACGTACGTACGAGGTGACGGGAGTCCGTGCGTAGCTACTATTATGCTTTGTCCGGGTAGTTTAGGACCCACCAGCATGTCTTACGTATTGTACATGTGATCTTGCCAATAATATTAGACGGTTAATGCTATCGAACTAGTGATTTGTTACCTAAGAAGGTTAGAGTTTACTTTTCTTAATCATTTAGAAAGGGAATTGATTCTTTCGTGAATAATTGTGTTCCTGATAAAGTTATAATATTTAAACATTTTTAAACGTGGCAAATGAATTTCCAGACAAAGATTTAAATACTACTTTTGTGTTCCTTAAAAGAGAACTTCACCACTTTCTTGAGTAACTGTTTCCTTGATAAGAAAAATGTGGACCCATTGTGTGAATATGTGTATCTATGGGTTCCTGAGTCGCATGTATGATTCACGAGCAAGATAACCTTATTATTTATATAAGACCGTGTTGCATGATCGATTCGCGAGCGGGGGAAAGTAGATGCATCTATGGTTCGAGCAGTTCGACCCTCGACAATGCACATTTTATTATTGTTGGTCCGCGTCGTTCAACCCTCGGCATTTCTTGCGCATGATAATTGCTGCGTATTTTCTGTAATTATTACCTGTTTATTGGCCTATGAAGTTTAAAATTGCCAACTTAAATGACGAAGATTTAAAGTGTTAAATGTGAAAGAAGTTGATATTCCTTATCCCTGATTTTATTAAATTGCCTATGATATTCCTGCTTAGTGTCTCACTTGATTATACTAAATTGACTTCTAGCAAGTGTCTAATTCGACCTCTCGTCACTACCTCTCTGAGGTTAGGCGGGATACTTACTGAGTACACGTTGTTTTCGTACTCATGCTACACTTGTTGTGCATTTTTATTGCACAGGTACTTTCGCAGCGATGTGGCTGACTTGGAGACTTAGACGAGCTGCACCTTCCGGAGACGACCCGCAGCCGATAGAGTCTCCCTCATATTGCATTTATTTTTATTTTAAATTCCTTGTCCAATTTGTATTTCGGACAAGCTTTGTAGTATTTGTGAAATTCTTAGAAATTTGCTGATGCACTTGTGTCACCGGGTTCTGGGATGTATTTTATTAAAATGGAATATCAGACTATCATATTTACTTATCGGATTTTATTCAGTTATTACGTAATAAGGTGAAAGGTAATGATTTCAAAAATGCTAAAACAGGAAATTTAACTTAACCATTTAATAATTGGCTTGCCTGACAGTGGTGTCCGGCGCCATCACGACCTTATGGATTTTGGGTCGTGATAGCAAAGAAGAAGAAGAAGAAGAAGAAGAAGANCGCCATCACGACCTTATGGATTTTGGGTCGTGATAGCAAAGAAGAAGAAGAAGAAGAAGAAGAAGAAGAAGAAAGTTGGAACCAAACCTTGGAAAATAGGTAATATAGTATTTTTATATATTGTTCTACTAATATGAGAGTATATAAATTTAATCATTTGAGTTATATAGTGAGACTGACTAATATAATTAGAAACAGAAAAGATTAAGTAATGTTTTCCTTAACTCATAGAACTTTGTGGAAGAATCATGGGTGCATGTAGAACACTTTGTAATGAAGTTTTTTTTTAAAATAAATCAAATTCTTAATGTCTTTATATGTAGTAGTATGAATTAAATATGAGAACAGTCATACAAACAAAGGCAATTTATTGAAGGAATTCTTTTTAATTCAAAGGATAAACTTTCTTACTTCAGTTGCTTAAGATTATCTTCTGGGTGTATATAGTTTTGTTAGGCACGAAAGAAAGTATTGTCGATAATGATCCTATATGATTTGTATCTGTACACATAGTTGGCAGAATTTGGGTAAAATAAAATAGAAAAAAATAAATATATGAGTAAGTTGAAATTGATAAACTATAGTGTCACGACCCGTTTCCGGGTTGTGATGGCGCCTGTCGTGGAACCAGGCTAGCCAACC
>ML281023.1:0-28663 GCA_005239495.1 Nicotiana undulata
TGAGCTGTCTTCTTGGCGTTTTCCTGAAAGCACCTCTGGAGCCTTCTAGTTTCATTTTGCTCACTCTTTTGTTCTAGACTGTGGCTTGTATATTTTGTATATGTATTTCTGCTGTTGTATCTATGTAGCCGCCCGTTGACACTGTGACACTAGTCCTGGCACACACCTGTTGTAGTTATCGGGGTTGTATATGAATTGGGCCTAGCTGTGGTTCAGCTTGTTTCTACGGCCTTACCCCATATTGTTTATGTATTCCGCATTTTTATTGTTATAGTTGTACGTTGGCTTGACTAACCTCACTGTTAGGTGCCATCACGACCTGAACCGATTGTGGGTCGTGACAGGAATTCCCACCTTCGGGACCTTGATGGTGCCTAAGATTCACATTTAACTAAGAATAAGAACAAAGGATTTCGAAATTTGAAAAAAACTCAAATCATCAACGGATATAGAGGGATTTCACTTGCTAGGCAAGCCAACGTTAGAAAACCGTTAAGCCAATTATTATTTAATTTTAATAAATAACGTCAATTAAGCCAAAGTGAAATAAAACCGAGTGTGGGATAGTATAAATGCCCATAATATTTACTACAATCCGTATCTTGATTCACAACTCATGAGATTCTAGGATTTTCTACTAACATAGTCTTAAAGAAATACAATTGTTTTAAACGAAAAGAAATAGTAAAATAGGGTAAAATAGAAAGAGACTTCAAGGTCTGCGGACGCCAGCAAATCTGCCTCGAGTCTCCAATGAGAAAATCCAAGTTGCTACACCCCACGACCAGCTGAGACTAATGTCAAAATATGCACAAGAAGTGCAGAGTGTAGTATGAGTACAACCGACCCCACGTACTCTATAAGTGCCGAGCCTAACCTCGACGAAGTAGTGACGAGGCTAAGGCCGGTCACCCACACTACAACTTGTACGCAATATATAATAAACACCGAAAGGAAATATATAACAAAATAGGGCATTCAATTGAAAATAATAGCTACAACCTTTAGAAGTAAGCTAGTGACGTTCAGAATTACCAACCCTTAGAGTTCAGATGAAAATACCATAAAACCAACACAACTCAAGGAAATAGAAACACATAGGTTTTTTCGGCGCGCAACCCAATTCCACCGTCCATCACATAATCCTCCCTTATTTATAACCAGCATTAACAACAATAAATAGTATATATATATATATATGTTGCGGCGTGCAACCCGATCCCACCATATAACAATATTAGTGTCATAATTCACCCTTATTTCACTGTATCAATCCACCCTTATTCCACCTGTTGCGGCGTGCAACCCGATCCCACCGTACAATACAAATTCACCCTTATTCCACCATATAAATCAACCCTTATTTTACTTGTTGCAGTGTGCAACCCGATCCGACCATATCAGTACCAAATACTCAACGTGCACAGTCAATGTGTGTGGCTAAAATCGGGAAGGCTAATTTTATGATTATTGGCAGCTTATTCTCATAAGATCCGAGGTATGGCTCGGGGTCTGACCTCGAGCGTTCCTTACATTCGATCTCAAAGTAATGCTGGTTCAGGATCGGCATAAAGGAGTGGCACGAGGATTGAGGCAAGCAGCTCTATAACAAAGTACAATTCCGTACTCAGACATTAAATAACTGTATAAATTGCAACTCTTTTGTAATAAATACTACGTTGGGATTACCCTCATGTATAAAGGGGACCCTTATTGTTTTTGACGACAACATTCAATACAAGGAACAAGAACATTCTATGCTTCTTTACTCAAACACTCCCTATTGTCTCTTTGTTAGCTCATTTACTTACATTCATTGTATTTCATTAATTGTTCTTCATTTATAGCCCATTATTGATCATAAATAGTACACCTCGAAGCCTATAAAGCTGTTATCGCCTCATCGAGCCTCCAACGGCAACCCTGAGCTTCAAGCTCAAGGACGCTCTGAGCCCAGCATCAGACCCCCGATTTGAGGCCTATCGGTTTGCTTACTTTTGATTTCATACTGCTTTTACTCTATTTGTTTTAATCTCACTCATCATCAAATTTCTAATATCTAGCATTAAATAAATCTCATATTTTTAGAATCAAATAATCAAATATAATTGTAGTTACCATTTTCACGGTAAACAGTTTGGCGCCCACCGTGGGACTAAAAATAATAGTGATTGTTTTAGTGCTGGTTTGATAAAAAAACACAAGTTTTATTTCACACTTTTTCTTGTCCGAAGAATCTTTTATTTCAGGTCAGAATGTCTAACTCAGTAAATGCAAGCGAGAACATCAGTGCCGAAGAGAACAGAGAAAACACTGCAGCTATTTCAGGTGCCGGCACATCGCTACGGAACCCTGAGGGTGGTCCAAACCCGAACCCGGTGGTGTGGGCTTGATATGCTCAAATTACACCTTAAAATAGTGTAAGCGATCAATATCAGATATAGTAACCCAACTAGGTTGGGGTCGAATCCCATAGAGACAATATGAAGGTGATTATGAATGTAAGAGAATTATCACTTATCGCGCAGTGCTAAACACTTAGATTCTGATTGTGAAAATATTTATAACTAAATGCAAAAATGTAAACTAACATAGAAAGAAAGTAAAATGACCAATGGTAACAAGTATGGATGCTTCGAGAATTACATTCAAGTAACGATCCAATGTATTTCACGATTTTACAAATATGAGCGAGATTATGTTAATTGGCCACGGATAATAATTCATAATTAGCTTTTTCCAAAGACTAACAAGACTTACTCATTGAATTATTCCTAACCCAATTAAGAGATTAAGCATACCCGAATATGGCTACAAGTAGTTCAGTCTTATTCCTAGGTAGAATCTATAAAATGAGGGTTAAAACCTCAAATTCTTGTTAATTAATCTTTCCCAACCCCAATTGATCTTTTCCAAAATTAATTCGGAGTTAATGGGCGAGTTCTAGGGTTAGTTAATCCCTTTGAAACATTAAAGAACAATAATAATTAAATAAACAACATCTCACTTCATAAATAACTAAAAATCATTCAATACATAAGCACAACAAGGTATTTAATCCACACTTTAAATATGAATATTTTCATAAACAAGATTCAAGTGTTGGAAATAAATACAATACACGTAAATATTCAATACAAGGCAAGGAAATGAAGAAATAAACATAAATGGGTAAGAAAACCTTAACCACAAGCTTGAAATCTTCAAAACCCAATTCTGTGTGCAAACCCTAGCTTCAAGACTTGTTCTCTCTAGTCTTCAAGACTCAAAAATATGTTTAACAATGTCAAAGATATTTGCTAGGTCGAGTATTAAATGGTTTGGGGGAAGATAGAGTGAAATTCCAAAACTGCCCAGAACTATGATGGTGCCCAACACCGGAGTCAGGCAAGCCAACAACTAGCTACTAACAAAGTTTCTTAAATTAAATGAGATGTTCAAATACTTACCCAGTTTTTAAATTAAGAAGTCCTTTAATACAAGTGAGGAAGTGAAGCAGGTTGATTTGAAGTAACTCAAAATCATTTGCCAGCATAAACAGAGTAGCAAAATACCAGCGAACCAACTACGTGAGCCAAGACCTAGTGTCACAAGTCCACAAGCGACTAGTGGAATATACAAATAGACAAAATAAATGTACAACTGTCTGAAAGGGGTAGACAGAAATATCCCAAAAGTAATAGAAACTCCATGGTGCTGCTGAGGAACACCAGGCAAAGCAGCTCACCGTGTAGTCTTGTCTAAGTAACACTCTCAGGAACGCGCTCCGGTATGATAACCAGATGCACCAGCCTCAGGACCTGTACAATTAAGTACAAAAGCGTAGCATGAGTACATATAAAAAAATATGTACCCAGTGAGTATCCCGTCTAAACTCGAAAAAGTAGTGACGAGAGGTAGACGTATTACTCACTAGGGTCGTTATCAATAATATGATTTAACGAATCTAGACAGGAATAACATTTATGGAAAGCAAGTAGACATAGAGCATCAGTATATAAAGATAACGATCTACCTGCAAGGGGCAAGCAATAACATTTAATAAACAAAATCACAAGTTTCTTTCCCACAGAACAACTGAATTGGTAAGAATAATAATAAGACTCTCAATCAAGCACATATCATATAATATGCTGAGGCGTACAGCCGAAGCGACGCAAAAATTTAAATGTGCACTGTCGAGGGTCGAGCGACACGAACCATAGATGTATCTATTACCCCGCTCTCGAATAGATCATGCGACGCGGTTGACATAAATATAAGGCTACCCCACTCACGAATTATACATGCGACACGGGTGCTCGTAGACATACACTGAATTATCAGGAAATTCAGGAATTTATCATGGATTATTCTTAAATTCAGAAATTTAAGCACTTAAACTTACACATAGCTTCCGAAATTCTCATGTCAAATTTCAGGATAATAAGCAACCAGGAACACATGTAAAGATACAGGTAAGGCACATAAAGGAATGCTTGTGAAATCCTAAATTCAACCCGACACAACAGAGTAGTAGCTACGTGCGGACTCTCGTCACCTTGCGCGTACGTAGCCCCCGCAAATAAGGACAATTCAATCGTTTACATTTACCTATGGGGACAATTCCCTCTTACAAGGTTGGAAAGGAGACTCACCTCGCGTAGAATCTACTTCCCAATCAAGAATGCGCTCGAAACTCCAAATCTTACACCCGAGGACTTGAAACTAGTCAAATGATATATAAATATGTCAATGCATGCTCAAAGTATGGAAATTCTCCTACTTATTTAGTAAATTCACTATTCTTGAAGAAATCCCAAAATACACCCCCAGGGCTCACCCATAGCCTAAGGGTCATTAATATATAATTTTTATATGATTTCATGGTAGAAAAGTGGTGAAATTCCCTAAAGTTCATCAACCCTAGGTTTTCATTCTAACCTCTTTGATTTCCACTAATTAGATGTTAATCTACCTAAGTTTTGGTGTAATAATCTAACATTTAAATAGAATTTACTTACCTCTTGGTAGCTAGGTGGTGGAGAGTTCTTCCGAATCTCTCAAGTCTTCAATGGAGGTGTAAAATGAAAATAATGAAGGAAATCCCGTGTTTAAGTGAAAGTGCACTGCCTGGCCTACAGGGGTTCCGCACCTGCGGCTCGAGGACCGCACCTGCAGTCTTGCACCTGCGAGCTGGGGCTCGCACCTGCGGAGTTGGACGGGAAGGACTTGGCCCGCACCTGCTGAGCTAGAGACCGCACCTGCGGTTTCCCTTTTGCGGAATTAAATCCGCACCTGCGAGGATGGGACCGCAGGAGCAGTCCCGCACCTACGGCTGGGCAACCACACCTGCAGTCACACCAGATCAGGTGCACCAGCTGCATTTTCAGCTGGTTTTTGGCCTCGTGTGGTGTCCGAGAGGTACCTGGGCCCACCCGAGCCCACGTCCAATTATACCAACAAGTCTTAAATCATAACACGGACTTGCTCGAGCCTTCGGAGCACCCGAAACAACGCAAAATCTCAAAATCACCCCTCAAAACCCCTAGGATCAAACTTAAGAACTTCTAAGTTCTTGAATTCGGTTTCAATGCGTCGAACCAACCTATACCACTCGGAATGACACCAAATTTTGCAGGAAAGTCATGAATGACATAAAGGAACTATTCTCGGTCTCGGAATTCCGTTCGATTCTCGATAACATAAAATCACGTTCCAAGCCAAATTTCAAACTTAGGGAAACTCTATTTCGCTATTTGGCGTCGAAACGCTTCCGGGTCATCCAAAACCCATTCCGGACATACGTACAGGCCCGAAATCATCATACAAAGCTGCTGGAATCGTCGAAAGTCAATTCCGGGGTCGTTTACTCAAAATTTTGATCGAAGTAAAACTTGGATTTAAAAGCCAACCTGAAGGAACCAAGTGTTCCTATACTATTCTAAACACTTCCAAATCCCAAACACCCGTCCCTGCAAGTCACAAATCATGATAAGCCGCTACAGGAAGTTTTATTTAGGGAATGGGGTCCGAATACCCAAAACGACAGGTCGGGTCGTTACATTCTCCACCTCTTAATCAAACGTTCATCCTCGAACGGGTCTAGAATCATACCTGCAGTGCTGAATAAGTGTGGGTATCTGCTCCGCATGTCCTCCTCGGACTCCCAAGTCACCTCCTCGATCGGTTGGCCCCTCCACTAGACCTTTACAACATAAATTCTCTTAGATCTCAACTGGCGGTCCTGTCTATCAATAATAGCAACTAGCTCCTCCTCGTAGCCCAACCTCTCATCCAACTGAATAGTATTGCAATCAACAACGTGAGAGAAGTCGGCATGGTATCTCGAGAGCATGGATACGTGGAATACTGGATGGACTCCCGATAAGCTGGGAGGTAAGGCAAGCTCATAAGAAACCTCTCCAACTCGCCTCAACACCTCGAAAGGACCTATGAACCTCAGGCTCAGCTTGCCCTTCTTCCCGAATCTCATAATACCTTTCATCGGCGAAACCTTCAGCAGAACCTTATCTCCGTCCATAAATGACACATCATGTTCCCTCTGATCTGCGTAGCTCTTCTATCTGGACTGTGATGTGCGGAGCCTCTCCTGAATTAACTTCACCTTCTCTAAAGCATCTCTCACCAGGTCTATAGCATATAACTTATCCTCACAAGGCTCAAACTGTTTAACCAAAAAATAAATTCTTTTGACTAAAGCTTAATTTAGGATAAACTCGGGTTACTGATAATCGAATTAGTAAAATAAAGAATAAGTAGCAATAATTTTGAGAGCAATATGCAAAGAATAAAATAACTTATTGCCCTCGAAATCAGATGATCTTGTTTGTTACATTTTTATCCCTTTTATAGGGATGTTCTCCTAGTACAACGTTTGTATTTCTGTCATGATAGCCTATTTAATGCTTAATTATTATATTTATGAGGCGTTACAATGATGAATAGTAACTGTTATTTTAGGAGTTACATAACGTACAAGGCATTGATTGCTGATCTTCGAATCGACCCATTATTGTGTCCGGATTCGTTGTGACCGTGTCTCTTCTTCTTTGATGATCTTTTCGCGGCTAATTCCTTGTATTGACCATACCTTTTTATCCCGTGTCCACGTGTGATATTTTATTTGGTCCACCCGACTGGCTGAGTCATCCAAAATTTGTACACGTATGAGTCTATATTTTTTACCAATACAAATAGTCCCCCCACTTGCCATGTATTGAGCGTATAATACTTGGTAAGTGGATACTCATTTATGGCAGGAATATTTTGCCACCGCTTTACCTCGAAACCTTGTATTCTTTTATGGGCGCATGAGTCGTACATCACTTCCATTTAATGCTTCTTCCACGTTTTCGTTTTTGATTGGTTCTGAAACGAACAGGCGCCTTTTAGGGCTTTTTGCGACTGCATCAATCCCGAAGTGACACCTTTAATTATGGCTTTCCATCATTACCTTTCCAAGTTTCGACGGTCGCCATTAGGTATAAATAGTCGTCTTCTTTTCTTCCTTAGCACGAAAAACTTCCATAACTTAATTTTTCCTTTGTGAAAGAATTTCCTCCTTGATTTTATAATTATGTCTTCCTCAGGTCAACCTGAAAAGGTTATTGATGTTGAAGCTTTGGCTTCTCTTATGCTCCGTCTAGGAGTCGTAGAGGTGGCCGATTAAGGAGTCTAGGACGTACCTCTATTAGATGTTCTTCTTCTCCTTCCTCTGCTAGGTCGTTCTTTTCTCCGAGAGGTGGATCTTCTCATTTTGTTTCTAGGAACAAGGATGACTTTCATGAACCTGGAGTTGATGAAATCATTCCTTCGGAGATAATCTTTCCAGTAGTAAATTCTCCTATTACCGAACATGCTCATTCTTTAGATAGCATTGAGAAATACGCTACCATCATTACTGTAGGTCACATTCCCGTTGTTCGTAGGGAGTGTTCTTTGGAGTCTAATGTTCCCGTTTTTGTGCCAAGCAGTACTCAAAGGATTACATCTTTTAAGACGGGTTTTTCTTACGTCTTTACTTACCCTTCACATTAGGATTTCAGCCTCCTGTTGACCCTGTGATCATAGAGTTTTGTCATTTTTTTAATATTTTCTTATGACAAATTGGTCCTTTAGTATGGCATGTTGACGCCTGTCTGAGAGTTCTAGCTTCAAAGGTTTCCGTTCCTTTTACATTTCATCATCTGATGCATTTATATTCTTCCGCTTTATTCCGCCAAGGGGTTTTTACTCTGGTTTCCCGGAGCAAGAGGGTTTTAGTAACCCCCGGCGATGACAAAGACAGAGGTTGGTACCTTAGGTACGTGGTTGTTCCCACTGCTGTTTTAGTGGATGAAAATAATCTTCCCTTCCCCGAGAAGTGGAATCGTGCACGTAAGTACTTTTATTCGCACCTGTTTTATTTACATAAAATTTATTTTGTGTTACTAACACCATATCTGTTTTCTTCTTTTTTACAGCAACTATGAATGTTGTCGAGAATGTCTCTGACATTCGCAGTTGGGTAGAAAGAATGTTGACTGCTGCTCCTGCCGAGGAAAGATCCCGGAAGTACTTTTCGGCAAAGTATAAGTGGATTGTCAAGACCCATGGTAAGTAGAGTTTTTCTTACTCCTTTCCTTGCTTGAATTTTTTATTAACTCTTTTCCTTTTTCTGATAGGGTTTTCTACCCGTGGGGCATCTTCATCACTTCTGAGGATGTCTTTGTCTCATGCCCAGAGTATTCTGACCAGTGCTTCGAAAAGGAAAGCCCAAGATTCCCGCTATGGAGGGGAAGATGCGGGTGAAGAAGATGGTGCTTTAGTGCTCTGGGTGAGAAGAAGGCGGGTAATTTCGGACGACGAGTCTACTCCCGCGCCTCTTTCTTCTGTTTTGGCCATCAGGCCTTCTTCTTCTCGTGATCAATCTCAGTCTCCATCTCGAGATCCCACTGAGCGTCTACTTCACGAAGGGTTTGAAATGGACCCTGATGATGTTCCTTTGGCTACCATCTACCCACACTTTGCTGCTATTTCTGCTCCCCAAGTTACTGTTGTTGTTTCTCCTTCAATTCCTATTATCTCTTCAGTTTCCCTTTCTTCCGTCTCTGTTGAAGCGCCCGCGACTCTTTTGGCTTCCGGTCCTTCTGTCTCTTCTNCCTGATGATGTTCCTTTGGCTACCATCTACCCACACTTTGCTGCTATTTCTGCTCCCCAAGTTACTGTTGTTTTTTCTCCTTCAATTCCTATTATCTCCCTTTCTTCCGTCTCTATTGAAGCGCCCGCGACTCTTTTGGCTTCCGGTCCTTCTGTCTCTTCTATTGTCCGTTCAGTCCCTGCTTCCAGGCCTTCTATTATAGAAGAAGGGTCTTCCAGTAGGGGGATGAGAAGGGTCATGATTGAGGTTCCAGCTGGTGGTAGCCTCTTTAAGAAGATTAGTACCGGTGAGCCGGAAATGTGTCTCAAGCCCTTAATTGGTCCTGAAGAAAGAGCCAAACTTGACAACCATGCATCTCTTACTTGGGCTAATTAGGTGGTACACAATTCCTTAAAGGTATATACTTTTTAAAAGATCTTTTGTACATATATTATTTTAATTAACAGTTTAACATTTTTGATTGTTTTACTGTTTTTGCAGACGCACCTTATTGGTCTGGAGATTATAAAGAGAATCTCCAACTATGAAAAAGAGTTGCAAGTGCTATGTGGGCTTGATGATAATAATGCACAATATGAAAGCCTTCAAATAGAGATGGAAGCTCTGAAAGAAGAGAGAGATACCTTAAAGTAACAACTAAAGACTGTTAAAGGACAACTAGCAGTGGAGAAGGCTTCTTTTAGTCAAGTCAATAAAGACAAGGATGCTCTTGAATCTTCTTTTGCTGAACAACTGTCAAAAGCCACAGAAGAGATTCGGTACTTGAAGGACCTGTTGGGGCAAAAAGAAGAGTATTCTGGAGAGCTCGTACGTAATCTTTCCCAAGCTCAAGAAGATCTCTGAGGAGCCTTGATGAAGGTCCAAAATCTGGAGGAGTCAGTTGCACCTTTGAAGGTTTCCCTTGAAACTGCTGAAGCTGAAAATGACAACTTAAAGACTGAACTTCAGGTATGGTCGAGAGACTATAATGAACTTGAAGAGTCAACAACTGTTGAAGTGAGTTGGGCATATATGAATGCTCGCCACGACACACTGATGGAGATGAGTCAAGTAGGCTTCGATCTTGATATTGACATTGCAAAATCTAAAGAAGACATAGATAAGACTCAGCAAGGTCTTGATCTTTCTCCAGCCGATGAAGCAGTGGACAATCCTCCAGAAGAAGAAACTAGCTCTCCTCCTTCTCCTCAAGAATGAAGACTTTTTAGTCATTCCCTTTTATTGGATTGGTGTAATTACTCACAGCTCCATCGGGAGTAAGTTTTAAATTTCTAAAGTCCCCAACTGACAACTTAGGGGCATCTAAAAACAATGTACATTTTACGCGGCTAAGTACTTAGTTTATTTAGCCGCTTTTATATCAATACAATGTTTTCTTTTGAGACTTTTGTGAATTTTGAGCCTTACTCTTTACTCAAGTCTATCGCTTTTGCTGAGGTTTTTGTTTGTACCTCTTGGCTTATAAAGATTCGTGCTTTACTTTGAACCTTTTATGATGGGTGTAGTATAAGCTTTAACCTTTGTATATGAAAGGCTTTATTTGTGAATTAGGGCCCTTTTAATTAATGTTTTAATGAAGAACACGTCTCAACTTCATTGAAAATTCAATAGAGTAATAGGAATTATTTACATGTTTTAAGAATGTTTTTGTGAGAGGTTTTTGCTTGAACTTTCAAAACATTTTACATGTGTTACGTTTGTCATCTAAAACTCATGTTGCAACTGTTTTGTTTTAACAGATTTAATAATCACTTGTATTTCGTAACTGTTTTTAGTAGATAACAGTTTTTTCGAGTTAATACAAGGAAGTAATTGTTTTTCATTAGTAACAAATTTTGTAAGTATTGGGTTTTTTCCCATGACTGTTTTATTTGCAACAGTTGTAAGTACGAGAGAAATGTATTGTAATCCGTAACTGTTTTTAGATGTAACAGTTTGAGAATATATACAAGGGTTTTGATCTTTCATCCGTAACTGTTTTTATTTGAATAACACTTTTCTATTTGAGTACAAAGATTTTGTAACTGTTTTGATTATAACAGTTTTGGCTAAGTACAATGATGGTGATCTTCTATCCCTAACTGTTTTAGATGTAATAGTTTTTTGCATAAGAGATGTACATTTCTTCTTCGTAGCTAATATTTTTCCTTCTACCCTGAACATGGTTCAAGGGTTTTTAGAGTAGGCTTTCGCAATTCTCGTGCCGGAGTTTTCAGTTCTTTTGCTCGTGTCACTTGACTTGTTGGGTGAATGGTTTTTTTGGCTCGAGCATTCTGACTTCTGGTAGTCTTTGCTTCTTCTTGGCCGCCTTCCATATTATATAGTCCCCCAAGTGTTTGAGCGTTGAAGAATGAGATTTCGAGCACTTGATTATTCCTTCCTTGTGGTCCTTTCCCTGAAAAAGGAAAACATTCCGGACTCGAAGGTATATAACTTTTTTAGATGATGACTGCTTAACCCTTTTTTAAAATATCCATCAGAAAGTGCAACCCTAGACCGGGAATTACGTTATTTCCTCGCGTCTTTGCAGGTCTAATGTCATCATCTGGTGATGGGTTAGATTTTTGCCTATCATCTAAAAAGGTTAGTAAAATTTTAAATATTCAAAGGTAAAATCTAACATGGGGTACCTGATCGGGGGTACTTCTTTTGCTCAGAAATAGTATTTCCTCAGGTGAATGGCATTCCAACTTGTTGGTAAAATCCTGTCGTCCATGGCTTCCAACTCGTACACGCCTTTTCCTGCTATGCCTTGGACCTTATAGGGACCTTCCCAATTTGGATTTATTTTACCAGTTCCTGCTTCGTTTATTGATTGGAAGACCTTTTTAAGTACAAAGTCCCCAATTTTGAAATACCTGAGGTGAGCTTTGCGGTTGTAGTATCGTTCTATGATTTGCTTTTGAGCTGCCATCCGTATTAATGTTGCATCTCTTCGTGATTCGAGTAGGTCTAGATTGGTTTGGAGTTCGACATCATTCGTTTGTTCCTTAGTTGTCATTACTCTAAGACTTGGTTCGCCAATTTCCACAGGTATTAATGCTTCAGAGCCATAAACAAGTGCGAAAGGACTATCTCCCATAGCTGTTTTTGATGTAGTCCTGTATGCCCATAGTACCGCTGGTAATTCGTCCTGTCTAACCGTTTTTTATATTATTCATGATGATTTTGTTCGTGGATTCTGCTTGTCTATTAGCTACGGGATGATATGGTGTTGATGTAATCCGTTTGATTTTCCAGCTGTCGAAGAATTATGTGATTTGAGAGCCTGACCTTTAGCTGGGGGAAGAGGTCCTACTATGTTCGTTCCCCATTTCATGAAGGGCCATGGTGACATAATAGAATGTAACAATTCGGCTGACTGATGCGTTTTATTAGCGAACCGCTGACATTTATCACATTTTGATATGGAATTTTCCGCGTCTTCTTCCATTTTGGGCCAGTAATATCCTGCTCTGATTAAGGTTTTTACCAAAGATCTAGCACCTGCGTGATTTCCACAGTGNATGAACTAAACAGTATCTTGCTGCTTTGCGGCGGAGCGCTTGAGCTACCTTTTTGTCTTCAGGTACCATAGCGTTCTGCAAAAAGTTAAGAATTTTGTTTCTCCAATCCCAAGTTAGATTATTGAAAGATACCTCATTCTTGATGTGATCGACTGTCGAATGGAAGAGGTGTACGACGATAATGTTGTGTTTATTGGTTACGTCCGTAACTGCTGCGAGGTTGGCTAATGCATCTGCTTCAGCATTTTCTTCTCTAGGTATCTGTGTTATTTCCCACATTTTGAACTGTCTCATAAGTTCTCGTGCCTTCTCTAAGTACTGTTGCATTCGAGTTTCTCGAGCGATGTAAGTCCCCTGTATTTGATTTACCACCAGTTGGGAATCGCTGTTGATTTTGATTTGTTCGATTGACAACTCTCGTGCCAATTCTAAACCTGCAATAACAGCCTCGTACTCTGCTTCATTGTTAGTTATTGGATAGCATTTGATTGCTTGTCGTATCGTTTCACCCGCGGGTGATATTAGGACAATACCTAATCCTTCTCTTTTTATATTAGATGAACCACTTGTAAATAGGGTCCACTGACCTGGGTTTATACCATTGAAGAGTTTCAATTCCTTTTCTACTTCGGGAGTAATGTTACTGCTAAAGTCATCTATAAAGTCGGCCAATATTTGTGACTTAATTGCAGTTCTTGGTTGATATGTTATATCATGTTCACTTAATTCTATGGCCCATTTGGCTAATCTTCCTGACAGTTCTTGTTTATGCAAAATATTCCTTAAAAGATATGAAGTTACGACCATAATTTGATGACATTGAAAATAAGGATGCAATTTTCTTGATGCCATTATTAATGCTAAAGCTAATTTTTCTAGATGTGGATATCTAGTCTCTGCATATAATAAAGTTTTGCTTACGTAATAAATGGGAGATTGTTTACCTCTTTCTTCTCTTACCAGTACTGCACTTACGGCAATTTCTGAGACAGCCAGGTAGATGTATAATCTTTCTCCTTCTTTTGGATTTGATAGCAATTGTGGTTTTGACAAGTAGACCTTCAAGTCTTTTAAAGCCTGTTGACATTCTTCAGTCCATTCCAACTGATTTTGCTTTTTAAGAACTGTAAAGAATTTAAAGCTTTTTTCGGAAGATTTAGAAATAAATCTCCGTAGAGCTGCTATTCTTCCTGTCAATCTTTGGACTTCTTTTTTATTTCTCAAGATTTGAGGTATTTCTTCTATAGCTTTTATTTGTGCTGGATTTACCTCTATTCTTCTGTTAGACACAATGAATCCCAAAAACTTACCAGATTTTACTTCGAAGGCACATTTTTCTAGGGTTGAGTTTCATATTGTACCTGCGTAAAATATCAAAAGTGATAGAGAGATGTTGTAGATGATCTACTGCTTGTATTGATTTTACAAGCATATCATCGATGTAAACCTCCATTATTTTACCCAAATGTTCTTGGAACATTTTTGTCAATAATCTTTGATAAGTGGCACCTGCATTTTTTAACCCAAAAGACATAACATTATAACAATAAGTCCCCCGGTTAGTAATGAAAGAAGTCTTTTCTTCATCAAAAGGGTCCATTTTGATTTGGTTATAACCAGAATATGCATCTTAAAAGCTTAACAATTCATGACCCGCGGTTGCATCGATCATTTGATCTATATGTGGCAAGGGAAATGAATCTTTAGGACATGCTTTATTTAAATCAGTATAATCGACACATACCCGCCATTTGCCGTTCTTTTTGGGTACTACTACGGTGTTAGCTAGCCAGTCAGGATACTTTACCTCTCGTATCGACCCTATATTTAAAAGCTTTTGAATTTCTTCATCGATCACTTGATTCTTGAAAGATCCTTGTTTTCGTTTCTTTTGTTTAACAGGTACGAACGATGGATCTTCGTTTAACTTGTGAGTCATCACTTCTGGTGGGATACCTGTCATATCCGAATGGGACCATGCGAAACAATCCTCATTAGCCTTTAAATAATTGACAAACGTACCTTTTTGTTCTGGAGTTAATCTTTCTAACAATTTTACGCCAATGTAAAGTTTCCTTTCGGGCTTTGGTTATGAGATGGGAACAACCTCAAGTTCTTCAGCAGTTGTTTTGATACATTCTTCTTCTTCTGATTCATGAATGAAATTTGGTCTGGAGTTTATGTCCGTATGTTCTGGCTCATTCTTGATGTTTACAGGATTTGTTTTGTCATTATCCTCTTCCGTACCTATTAGAATATCTATTTCTTAGGTACGTAGCTGATTAGAAGTTTGTTCCATACATGTAGGTTGATGAGCCTCTGTTTGACAATTCGTTGTTTCTTCCGCATCTCTTTTATTGTTAAAAGTTATTGAATTAATATTCCTCGAGGTTTGATGATCACCCATGATCTGCCTTATTCCCCATTTGGAAGGGAAATTTATTACTTGATGTAAAGTAGATGGAACTGCTTTCATATCATGAATCCTTGGTCTTCCCAGGATGACGTTGTAAGCCATTTCCGTGTTAATGACTTGGAATTTTGCATTTTTGATGACTCTCTCAGCGTAAGTGTTGAGTTCAATCTCACCTTTAATTATCACTGTTGAATTGTCGAACCTAGATATGGCTCGAACCTTTGGAATCATTGTGTTTTCTACTAGCATTTCTTCCATGACTTTCATCAAAATAATATTGACTGAACTGCCTGGATCAATCAACACCCTTTTAACGTTAGTGTCATGAATGAGTAAGGATATTACCAGCGCGTCATTGTGTGGAAGTATTAATCCACCAAAGTCTGCGTCGTCAAAAGATATTTGTTCTTCCCTCATTCCTTCTCGAACCCGCTTTCCGTGGGTGTTCATGAACTTTGAGGTTAGCTGGTAGATTATCCCGTTTACTTCTTCTCCACCATGTATGACATTAACAATCCGTTTTGGGGAAGGTGGTTTCGGTGGCTCCTGCCTGTTCTTCATATATGCCTGTTTACCTTTATCACTAAACAAGTCTGTTAAATAACCCTGTTTTAATAGATGTTCTACTTCACCTTGTAAATATCTACAGTCTGCCGTTCTATGGCCGTGATCATTATGGAATTCACACCATTGATCGAGGTTCCTCCTGTTAGGATTAGAACGCATTTCTTTCGGCCATTTAACTTTGTCTCCCATACTTCTTAGTATTGAGACGAGCTCAGTGTTGCTTACATTAAAGTTATGGTGTCCAATTCGGGTAATATCCCGGAATTGTTCATCTCGATCTCTCCTGGATCTAGATGAGGATGACTTTGTATCTCTTCCTGAAGGTTTTATATTTTCGAACCTGGGACGTAGGTCATGTCTCGAGGGTCCTAAGTAAGGATCATACCTGTTTTTACCTAACTTTTTCTCTGCTTCTAGGTGCCTTGTTCTGTGATATTCTTCATCTTTTGATCGTGTGATTATATCCTTTTCAATTCTTAATTTAGTATTGTACCTGTTGTATACGTCATTCCATGTCGTGGATGGGAATTCTCTTAGACTTTCTTTGAGTCGTCTCGTGGCTTATGAACTTTTCTCGTTCAAGTTGCTTGTGAATGCCATAGCTGCCCAGTTATCAAGCACCCTTGGTAGTTGCATTCTTTCCCTTTGAAACCTGTCTACAAACTCACGGAGCAATTCCTTGTCTCCTTGCTTTATCTTGAATATATCTTCCATTCGTTTTTCAACTTTTTGTGCACCAGAATGTGCTTTTATAAACGAATCTGCAAGTTCAGCAAAAGAATTTATAGAGTTTTCAGGGAGAAGAGAATACCAGGTTAAGGCTTATTTTGTTAGTGTTTCTCCGAATTTTTTGACAAGGACTGATTCTATTTCCTCTTTTGTTAAATCATTTCCTTTTACTCCAGTAGTGAAAGCAGTCACGTGATCACGTGGGTCGGTTGTTCCATCGTATTTGGGGACATCAGGCATTCTAAATTTCTTGGGTATAAGTAATGGGGCTGCACTTGGCTTCCAAGATTGTTGAGAATACCTATCGACGTCAATGCCTTTGATAATAGGTGGAAAACCAGGGATTTTCTCGATGCGATCGTTTTGTTCTTTCATCTGCTTCTGCATGGTTAATAATAAATTTTGTAATTCTGAATTACTAGTCGTACCTGGTCGTGTTTCAGGAAGTGTATTGAGAGTTTCATTCCTGGTTGAATTTGTTAACCCCGCTTGCAAATCTTCTACTAGAATTGTATTATTCAGGGGCAGTGTTGGTGGTACTAGAGGTACTTGTGGTAATCCTCTTGCAAATTCTCGCAAAGCCTGTCCCACGTATTCAACAATCATTTTCCTTATTTGATCTGATTCCACCGGTTGTTCATTATTGTTACGATTGTCAGCTCTTTCAGGAGAGGGTTCTCTCGAAGTTCGTGGAGTTCCTCGAGGAGGAGTTGAAGCTGGGATTTCACTCCTTTGCTGGTTGTTATCGTCATTATTGCTGACGTTGTTGTTGTTGAAATTCGACATGATTTTAAGGATATCGATTGGTAGCGAAAATGATGATTATCAGATTCCCGGCAACAGAACCAATTTGTTTAACCAAAAAATAAATTCTTTTGACTAAAGCTTAATTTAGGATAAACTCGGATTACTGATAATCGAATTAGTAAAATAAATAATAAGTAGCAATAAGTTTGAGATCAATATGCAAAGAATAAAATAACTTATTGCCCCCGAAATCAGATGATCCTGTTTGTTACATTTTTATCCTTTTTATAGGGATGTTCTCCTAGTACAACGTTTGTATTACTGTCATGATAGCCTATTTAATGCTTAATTATTACATTTATGAGGCGTTACAATGATGAATAGTAACTGTTATTTTAGGAGTTACATAACATACAAGGCATTGATTGCTGATCTTCGAATCAACCCATTATTGCGTCCGGAGTCGTTGTGACCGTGTCTCTTCTTCTTTGATGATCTTTCCGCGGCTAATTCCTTGTATTGACCGTACCTTTTTATCCCGTGTCCATGTGTGATATTTTATTTGGTCCACCTGGCTGGCTGAGTCATCCAAAAATTTTACACGTATGAGTCTATATTTTTTACCAATACAAAAACCACCCGATAGGAGAACGACATCGCCGACCATATACAGCCTCAAATGGAGCCATCTCGATGCTGGACTGATAACTATTATTGTAAGCAAACTCGGCTAAAGGCAAGAACTGGTCCCACTGGCCTCCAAAGTCAAGCACACATGCTCTGAGCATTTCCTCCAATATCTGAATTATACGCTCCGACTGGCCATCAGTCTCGGGATGAAATGTTGTGCTGAGATCAATCTGAGTAACCATTTCTCTGTGCAATGCTCTCCAGAAGTGCGAGGTAAACTGAGGACCTCGATCTGATATAATGGACACCGGTACACCGTGCAACCGGACTATCTCTCGAATGTAGATCTGGGCTAACCTCTCAGAAGTATAAGTAGTGGCCACAGGAATGAAATGCGCCGATTTGGTCAACCTATCCTCAATAACCCAAACCACGTCAACCTTCTGCACCGTCCGAGGCAACCCAACCACGAAGTCCATAGCAATGCGCTCCCACTTCCACTCAGGAATGGGCATCTGCTGAAGTAGGCCCCCTGGCCTTTGGTGCTCATATTTAACCTGCTGGAAATTAAGACACCTAGCCATATACTCCACAATGTCTCTCTTCATCTGTCTCCACCAGAAATGCTGCTTCAAATCACAATACATCTTCGTAGCTCCAGGATGAACAGAATACCGTGAAATGTGTGCCTCCTCTAAAATCCTCTGCCTCAAACAATCAACATTAGGAACACACAATCGACTCTGAAATCTCAGGACACCATCCTCGCCAACAGTAACCTCCTTGGCACCACCTTGGACCACGGTCTCCCGTAGTTCTGCCAAACATGGATCATCGTACTGTTGAGCCTTGATCTCCCCTAATAATGAAGATTGAGAAACCACATAAGCTAGAACTTGATGAGGCTCTGAAAGATCTAATCTCACCAAGCGATTGGCCAACGATTGAATGTCCAAGGCTAGAGGTCTCTCCTCAGGTGCAATGTAAGCCAAGCTACCCATACTCTCCGACTTCATACTCAAAGCATCTACTACCACATTCACCTTGCCCGGATGATAAAGAATGGTGATGTCATAATCCTTTAGTAACTCAAGCCACATGCGCTGCCTCAAATTAAGATCCCTCTGCTTCAACAAGTGCTGCAAGCTGCGGTGGTCTGTATACACCTCACAAGACACCCCATATAAGCAATGTCTCCAAATCTTAAGAGCATGAACTATCGCGACCAACTCCAAATCGTGCACAGGGTAATTCTTCTCATGAATCTTCAGTTGGCGTGAAGCATAAGCAATAAATCTCCCTTCCTACATCAACACACACCCCAAGCCAACGCGCGTGAAGCGTCGAAATACACCGTATACATCCCCGGACCGGAAGGTACTACTAGAACTGGTGCCGAAGTCAATGCAGTCTTGAGCTTCTGAAAGCTCGCCTCACACTCATCAGACCACTGAAATGGAGCATTCTTCTGAGTCAATCTAGTCAATGGGGCTGCAATGGAATGGGTCACGAGCCATTTTCTCAAGTTTTGGAAATTCTTAAATCTGGTGTCTGCTATCCTTCTATGTGTCGCAGAGGTATAGCCGCAATCGCGAAGGTGTGCCTTCTTCCTCTCCGCGTTTGCATAGTGCTTTCCTTAATAACGATCGCATCTCTTCTTTCGCGATCGCGAAGAGGGGCGTTGGGCATCAGGAAACTCTTTCTCTACGTGATCGCATGTGTTCTTACGCGATCGCATCTCTTCTTTCGCGATCGCGAAGAGGGGCGTTGGGAAGCAGGAAAATCTTTCTCTACGTGATCGCATGTGTTCTTACGCGATCGCATTGTACTATTTTGGCAGTAGCCACCTTTCTTATTCGCGATCACATTATTTGTTCCACGTTCGCGATGTACAAATACCTGGGTAGCATATAATGTTTTCTATTCCGAGGGTTAGCCATATTAAACATTTTTGGAGTTTTAGGGCTTGAATTTGAGCGATTCTTTGGGGGGTTTACAAGCAAATCAATTGGGTAAGTGTTTTGCACCTAGAATTTATTATATTCCATGATTTTATCTTTATTTCTATCATTAAAATTAGTGTTTTGAGTTGAGGTAAATGGGGATTTTTGAAGAAAACTTTCGAAATGTAAAAACATTATTCGAGGGACGAAATCGTATCAGAATTTGATAGTTTTAGTATGGTTAAACTAGTATCGGAATAGGTATTCGGGTTTTGTGAAATTCGTCGGGTTCCGAGGTGCGGGCTCGGGGTCAACCTTTGGGTTGATTTTTAGTTTTTGATAAAGATTGGGGCTTTATGATCCGGAGTAGTTTCTTATAAATTTTATTTATGCTTAGAAGTTATTTTGGCAAGATTTGAGTCGTCCGAAGGTTATTTCACTCGAGAAGTTTGTTTTAGAGAGTCAGTCTATCTTCTTTGAGGTAAGTATCTTGCCTAACCTTGTGTGGGGAAACTACACCTTGGGATTTGAGTCTTTTATGCTAATTGTATCATGTGAAGTCCGTGTACGCGAGGTGACGAGTGTGTGCACGAGCTTATTTGTGGAAAATTGACCTTTTAGGGCTCGTAGGTTCTTATGTTCATAAGATATGAAGTTGTTTTATTGTGTTATGTTTCTCCCATTCACTAGTTTCACCTTTACATGTTTTATGTGGAATTAATTGCTTCATGTTCCACTCTTATTGCCTATTTGATTATTGTGTGCCTTTACTGAAGTCATTGCCTCTTCGGTTGCCACGATATCTTTTCCTAACTACTTATCTATATATGAAATTATTATTATCTCTTCTGTAATCGTTTATTCTTAATTGTGGTCATGATTATCCTTTCTGCTTATCCTTAATTGTAATTGTTGTACTTTTTTCGTGAGTAATAAATCCTAAATAAAGCTCCTTATCTGGAATAGAGACTCGTGATATCTCCTTTGTTGTTGAATTACATGTATGTAGAGGTCATTGCTATACAATATCTCTTCCCTTTTGAGCTATTTGTTAGGTGGTACCTTATTTTCCGTTTTGTCTTTCCTTGTGAGTTCATTTATTCCGTTTCTTTGAGTATTGGAATTTCCGAGTTGATTTATTTGTCGTACTCTTGTATTATTGTCATTGTTTCTATTGTACTTGTTGTTGTGATGCACCAGGTTTTTGTCGTGCGGTTATTATTGTGATGCACGAGATTTCTGTCATGCAGTTATTATTGTGATGCATGAGGTTTCTGTCGTGCAGATGTTATGGTGTTGCATGAGGTTTCTGTCATGATATTGTTTCTATTGATATTTGCACATGCTCGTGACAAGGCGGGCTATATATGTGTCTTGCGCATACGGCGAGACAAGGTGGGAACATTATTATGCATGTGTGGAATACAAGGTGGGCATTTACTTTATTGTTGTGCACATGGTGAGACAAGGTGGGCTATTGATAAGTGGGGATTTTTACTACTTATTATAACCTTTTTACTTTTGTTCTAGTCCAAAAGCATTAATTTGTGTTCCCGAAAACTGATAAAATATGCTTAAATGAAGGAATGGTGGAAAATGAGCCTCAAAGATGAAATGCAACTCAAGAACGAGTGATCTGAACTCAAGGACAAAATTAGGCACAAAATCTCAAAGTGCGGACCGAGGATTTCCATCTATCGCCGCACATTTTGAAGGAAAGTTTATCATAGTCCAAAGGCAAAGTGTGGTCCGCGCATGAAATGTGCGACTGCAGAAGCTAAGCAACATCATAAGTTCAGAGATTTCTCATCACAAGCTCAAAGGAAGTGCGGCCGCAGAAATTAGCTACGCGGTCACACTTTGAAATGTGTGGTCCACAGAAGAGCCTTGTGTAACCGCATCCTGAAATGTGCGAACCGCAGAATATGAGAGATGCAGCCGCGGTTCAGAATTGTGCGGCCGTATATTAGAATCCTGTCAAGACTGAAGAAAAGTGCGGGCCGCACATGGAATTATGCAGCAGCAGAATCTTCAAAAGGGCATTCTTGTCCGAAATTTCCAGCTTTGTATAAATAGAATAGTTTCACGAAATCAGGTCATGTTTTGAATAATCAATGTGTTATAGTTGTTCTCCTTTGCTTCTTTAGGCAACTTTAGCTTATTTTGGTGATTTAACATTGGGTTTTTATATTTTAATCTTCCAATATGAGTTTTATCATCTTTTATTCTTTGTTTTCTTCTACACCCACTATGTGTAGCTAGATTTTTACTAGGGTTGCCACCCAAACCTTCTCGACCCTGTCTCCGAGGGACAGTTGAACTAGCGACTCATGAATGTTGTCGGGTTGGACGAGCCAATAACTCGAAGATGGACTCGATCGAACGGCCAACCACTTGCTATTTTTGTAGGAGATGAAATCCAAAAGACCATTATTAGCGTGTAGTAGATTGGCCCGAGTGCGTAATAGGCCAGTCGAGAAGAAATTAAATCAATAAAACCTAATGTGTAAACCTAATGGGTGTTTGATTTATTGCTTGTTTATGGTTGGGTGTTTATTATTTAGCCTTGTTCTTGCTTATAAATGTGGAATTAATGGTTGCAAATAGTAGTTCATGCCTATTTGACTTGGTCTCCACTTGAGAAAGAGAGACTTAGTCTAGAAAAACTTGGCTAACAAGAAATTGGGGTGAGTCAAGAGATTGATAGTCCCAATTAAAGGGTTAAATCTAGAGATAGTAAAACCCAACTTGAGTTGTTTATCAATTGTTTTGTACAATACCCATTTGGACTTGAGAAAGACAAATTGAGCGAAATTACTCTATGACTGAGAGGTATTAAGTGGGTATTTGACTGTTGATAGCTATAATCCACCATGACCAAGAAAACAAGTTTTAAAGCTTACAACTAATTAAGCGAACACCTATATGAAGGTCATAGCCCTAGGCCTTTTTATCATTTGAAAAACAAACAAAAACAATTAGCTAGTTTTAATTCTTAGTCGTCATTCTTAGCTTAAAATAGATTTAAAAACAAACCAACTTTTGTGGAAGTGAAATTCGATATCATCCAAGCTCATTCACTCAAATATATACTCCTAATCCCCATTCACAGAACCCTGTGGAAAATCGATCCCGACTCCTTGTTGGGTACTATTATTGCTCCGACTGTTTCACAACCTCAAATAGAGGTGTGTCTTGGATGAGATCATATTTTGGCGTTGTTGCAAGGGAGCTAATAACGGATTTAGCTATATATTTGGTTTTGTGTGTGAATTGTCTCATTTTCCTTCCTTATTACTAACTTGTGAGTATTGTAGGTGCAATCATGGCAAATAACGAGCTCGAAAACATAAATGTGGGGGATGTGGACGTTGATGATGATGCATTGGATGAGGTCTCTCTTGAACCTCAAGCCAATAGATGAGGCAGACCTCCTCAAGACAATGTTCCCGTTCCACCCCCACCTCCACTACGTCCGGCTCCACATTGGGTGTTGCCGAATGAAGGGTATGCAAGTGCTATAGTCTCACCCCGTATTAGGGCGGGCAACTTTCAAATAACCAACATGATGCTCACTTTTCTCGAGCAACAAGGGTTCTTCACCGGTGCACCGGGTCAAAATGCATATAAACATTTGAAGGGGTTCGTTGATAAGTGTTGGGAAGCAAAAAAACAAATGTCTCCGGGGATGCTTTGAGGCTAAGACTTTTTCCCTTTTCTCTACAGGGGAAAAACTTTAGATTTGTTGGAACGTTTGCTAAATCATTCCATTCGAACGTGGGATGAACTTGTGGAGAAATTTATTTCAAAGTACTTTTCTCCCGGGCACATGACTATTCTCCGGGATAAAATTCTAGCATCCAAGCAATAGCCTAATGAATCGCTACACAAGATACGGGAAATATATAGAACAATGGTGAAAGAGTTTCCCAACAATGATATGACGGAAAACATGATTCAACAAACTTTCTATCGGGGGATCAATACCACCAACCAATGTGTAGTAAATCAACTTGCCGGTGGGAACTTCTTAACTACGCCTTATGTTGAGGCATTTAATATTTTGGATGATATGGTGGGTACTTCATCGGCTTGGAAATCTAGAGCCAATGTTCCACAAGGTGATCCAAATGTGACTCTTCTTCACAAAGAGTTACATGACCATGGGCAAGCCATAGCCAATTTGAAAACCACCATGAACAAATTGGCAAAGTCTCAACTTCAACAAGTGAAAAACCCGAGGCAAATAAATTCTATGAAGGGAGTCAATATGATGGTAAACAAGAGAAGAACAAGAATCCACAAGTGCAACAAAGAGTGGACAATTTCGTGCAAGATGATAGTGGGTGTGATCAAGGAGATTCTTACAATGATCAAGATGAAGAGGTCCAATATGTGAAAAACTTTTAAGGGCAAAGAAACAACTATCAAGGACATAGTCAACAACAATGGAGACCTTCGAACAATCAAGGCAATTGGAATTCTAGCAACCAAGGTAATTGGAATGGTGGGAACAATCAAGGCAATTGGATTGGAAAGAACAACCAAGGGAATTGGAAAAATAATAATAATCAAGGAAATTATTTTTCAAAGGCCAAGGGTGGAACAACAATCAAGAAAATCGTGGGTCGAGTTTTCAAAGGCCTCTGATGTACCAACAACCGAGCAACCCACCTCCATATCCTTCTCATGGTCCTAGTTCCCCCAACAATGAAATGGGTCGCAATTGAAAACATGTTAAAGCAAATGATAGAAAATAATGCCCATTCCGATGCCCAACTTGCTTCACACAATACATCAATCTGTAACTTAAAAGTCCAAATGGGTCAAATATCTCAAGCTTTGAATTTCCGTCCTAAAGGGGCACTACCAAGTGATACGGTGGTGAACTCGAAGGGTGGGAACACTACGGAGCATGCCATGGTCATGACTACAAGAAGTGGAAAAGGTGGGAATGCACCTACATTAAGTCAAAGGAAACTTGTGGATGATGAGCAAGTGGTAGAAGAATAGGAGATTCCACACAATGTTGTGCAAGAAAATGAGGAAGTGCGGATTGACATTGATGACACGATGGAAGAGACTCAAGAGGATATGAACCCATCTAGGGATCATGCGATTAACATACCGGAACCGGTAGTGCAAAGAGCTAAGGCACCATTTCATAAGCCACCTCCTCCCTATCCTCAAAGGCTTGCCAAGAAAAATGGCGAGAATCAATTCAAGAAGTTCATTGATATAATGAAGAGTCTCTTGATAAATGTTACTTTGGTTGAAGCTTTGGAGAAAATGCCGGATACGCTAAGTTTATGAAAGACTTGGTGACAAAGAAGAGATCGATGAATTTTGAAACTATCAAAGTGTCCAAGTGAGTGCAATTGTTCATTCGATTGCTCCAAAGTTGGAAGATGCCGTTGCTTTTACTATTCCTTGTACCATTGGAAGTGCATTTGCAAAGGATATTTGTGATCTTGGGATGAGTATCAACTTGATTCCCTATTTGGTTTTCAAGAAATTGGGAATTGGGCAACCAAGACCCGCATCTATGAGACTACAAATGTCCGACCGTACAATGAAGAGACCATTGAGGTGATTGAAGAAGTATTGGTTCGAGTTGACAAGTTCATTCTCACGGCGAATTTTTTATTCTTGATTGTGAAGTGGACTATGAGGTGCCGATTATTCTTGCTAGACCTTTCCTTGCTATGGGGAAGTCTCTCGTTGATGTGGAAGCCGGTGAACTCACTTTCCGGGTGGGTGATAAAAAGGTGGTGTTCCATGTGTGCAAATTTATGAGGAAACCGAATAGTAATTAAGTGTGTTAGTTAGTGGACTTGCAGATGTGATTATTGATGATACTAGTGCCACGATGAATGTTGATGATACATTGGAAGCTGTCTTGCTTAACCTTGATGATGAAAAGTTGGATGGCTTCGTTGAATGTGTGAACTCATTGCAAGGAATGGGGTCGTACACTTATGAATCCCGCAAATTGTCCTTGGATCTTGAAAATCGGAAGACTCCTCCAATAAAACCCTCAATCTAGGAGCCTCCCATTTCGGAGTTGAAGCCATATCCTCCGCATCTCTTGTATGAATTCGTTGGCCCTTGTTCTAATTTACGGGTTATTGTCACGACCCGAAAATCCCACCTTCGGGCCATGACTGCGTCTAACGTTGAACCTGCTAGACAAGCCAACGTTTGAACTAATAAAACTTATTAACAACAAATACGAACAAGATAACCAAGGCTTCGATGGCCCACCATATAAAGTTTAACAAAATAACCCAAAATACAACATAGCACTTTTCGAAATAAAACCCATAAATGAATCCCAGAACTGGTGTCACATACTCACAGACTATCTAAGAGATTACTATAAACAAAAGGTCTGAAATACATAAGACTGTCTTTGAAATACAAAGTAAGACAGAGTTGAAAGTGGAAAGTAGAAGGTGACGTCAAGGCCCACAAACGTCTACGGGCTACCTCGAGTCTCCTTTGTGGCTGAATGAGATGCTCCGACCGTCAGTGATCTCTGGGTCCGGCTGCGTAGTCTGCACAACATAAAGAAGTGCAGGTGTAGCATCAGTACAACCGACCCCATGTATTGAGTAGGTGTCGAGCCTAACCTCGGCGAAGTAGTGACGAGGCTAGGACCAACACAACATATGTACCTGTGAAATTTGATATAATAGCAGGAAAAATGGCGACAGAAATAAGCAAGTATGACAGATACGGGGAGAACATGCTGGGGAAATAGGGTAACAGTATGCTAGCACAGCAGTACAAGGTAATAAATGAAACACAAAGACAAGGAAAAAATATAGCTTCTCAAACATATAATGAAAAGGAAAGGAACGGCATGTCCCCTCGTGCATAACCTCACAGTCACTCGGCACAGAATGTCCCCTCGCGCATATATAATAACACTCGGCACAGAATGTCCCCTCATGCATAACCTCACAATCACTCAGCACGGAATGTCCCCTCGTGCGTATATAATAACACTCGGCACGGAATGTCCCCTCGTGCATAACCTCACAATCACTCGGCACGGAATGTCCCCTCGTGCATATATAATAACACTCGGCACGGAATGTCCCCTCGTGCATAACCTCACAATCACTCGGCACGGAATGTCCCCTCGTGCATATATAATATAATAACACTCAGTCAACACGGCATGTCCCCTCGTGCGACGAATAATAAAAACACAAGGCAACAATAATATGAAAGTCAACAACACGAAGTCTCAAGTGCATGGAAATATTCAATACAATTCTATTGTTCCGGCAAGGAGAAATCATCATTTACAACATCAACAAATGACCGACAAGGGTCTCAGTTATATCCAACCTCGCATCAGTAATACAATTTCAACTGTGTAAGCCTCAACTGGAATAAATAACTCAATAACTCTCCACCTCCTGAAACAACATCAAGTATCACTTTTAATTCATAATTTACTCATAGTGCGGCGAATATTAAGAACATAGAAAATTTTATCACAATTGACTCACGGGCATACTTGNTTCAAGCTGAGGTTAAGCCAAACACTTACATCGGCTTCAAAAAAATTGCAAGTCAAGCCTCAATCACAGCCTTTCCTCTCGAATCCAACTCCGAATCGGGGATATCTAGACATAATGGATTTATTAACATCAATAAGTACCCAATAAATCAATTTCTAAGCCAAGTTATGCATTTCCTACTATTCTTCCAAGAATACTAAAATTCGACCCCGGGCCCACACGTTTAGATTTTCGAAAATTCATGAAGGAATCAATTACCCGGAGTCTAAGGATCGAAGTTATGTAATTTATTCAAGAATTTATGGCCTAACATGGAAAATCACGAAATTCCTAAGAACCCTAAAGTTTACTACCTAATTCAATGATTTTAGGTGGTTTATTAGTGAATTAAGCTAGGAATTATAGTAAAAATTAGAAGTGTTATGGGGTTTTACTTACCTCTTACAGTGGGTGGTCGTGGAAGGTGATGCCCAAGCTTGGATGCTCTCTAATGGAGTTTGAAGATGGAAGGAATGAGGAAAACCCGAAGTTTTGGACATTTAAAGAGGGCTGCCAATAGGGGTTTCCGCACCTGCGACCATAGGACTGCAGGTGCGGTCTCGCGCCTGCGAAAAAATGATCGCAATTGCGGAAAAGGGCCTGGGACCCTGGGCTCGCACCTACGGGGTTGGGAGCCGCACCAGCGGTCCCACTCCTGCGGAATTTTGGTCACCCCTGCGGAAAAGTCACACCTGCGATGGCCTGGACCGCACCTACGGTCTCGCGCCTGCGACCTGAGTCTCGCGCTTGCGGACTTTGGGCAAGGGGCTGGGGATCACACCTGCGTGGCTGGGACCGCAGGGGCGGTCCCGCACCTGCGGTCACACCAGTTGTTGTGCACCAACAGCGGTTTTTCTGGTTTTTTGCCTCGTGCGGGGTCCGGGAGGCACCTGGGCCCACCCGAGCCCCCGTCCAAAAATACCAACAAGTCCCAAATCATTAAACGGACTTGCTCGAGCTCACGGAACACTCAATACAACGCTAAAACTCAAAATCACCCTCCAAAACCCCTGAATTCAAAACTTAAGAACTTTGAAATTCTAGAATTCACTTCAACGCGCCGAACCGGCCTAAACCACGCGGAATGACTTCAAATTTTGCAGATAAGTTATAAACGACAGAGTGGAACTATTCCCGCTCTCGGAATTTCTTTCGGACCTCGGGAACATAAAATCACTTCTGAAGCCACATTTCAAATTCTTTAGAAACCCCACAAGTTCATTAACTCCATTTTTTCCTCACTTGGATCTGAAACCAATCAAATCAAACCCGTTTTACACCAAATCTCACAGATAGGACAAACATCATATAATAAACCTATTCCGGGCTCCAGTACTATAACACAGGCCCGGTAACAAGGTTTTCACATAATTATTCACTTTCACATTCCTTTATTATTTTCAGAAAA
>ML281023.1:28705-56895 GCA_005239495.1 Nicotiana undulata
GGGCATACGCCCAAGTCCCATATTTTCCTACGGACCCTCCGGGGCCGTCACATCACGCGTCCAGATACGTTTACCAAAAATATTGACCAAAGTCAATTTTATTCGATTATTCAATTCAAAAATCCCGTTTTTATCAAATTTTCACATGGAAGTTTCCCGGCTACCTGCCCGGGCTGCGTACGCATATCAAGGTGAGATTAACGGAGGCTTTTGAGGCCTCGAAACACAGATTTAGATGGAATTACTTAGGATGACCATTTGGGTCATCACAATCTCCACCTCTAAAACAAATGTTCGTCTTCAAACGGATATAGTAAAGTACCTGAGTCTGAGAAAAGATGGGGGTAACGACTCCTCATGTCGGACTCGGACTCCCTAGTAGCTGCCTCGGCGGGATGACCCCTTCACTGAACACGGACCGAAGGATTCTTCCACCTCAACTGACGAACCTGCCTATCTAATATGGCTACTGGCTCCTCCTCATAAGTCAGATCCTTGTCCAATTGGACACCGCTGAAATCAAGAACATGAGACGGATCTGCAATATACCTCCGGAGCATAGATACATGAAAAACTGGATGCACTGCTGATAAATGCGGTGGCAAGGCAAGTCTGTAGGCCACCTCTCCTACCTTGTCCAAAATCTCAAATGGACCAATATACCTAGGGCTCAACTTGCCCTTCTTCCCGAACCTCATCACGCCCTTCATAGGCGACACTCGGAGGAACACCTGGTCTCCTACCATGAAAGCCAAATCTCGAACTCTACGATCTGCATAGCTCTTTTGCCTGGACTGAGCTGTACGAAGCCTATCCTGAATAATCTTCACCTTATCCAAGGCATCCTGGACTAACTCAGAACCCAATAATCTAGCCTCTCCGGGCTCAAACCATCCGACTGGAGACCGACATCGCCTACCATACAACGCCTCATACGGAGCCATCTGAATGCTCGACTGGTAACTGTTATTGTAGGAAAACTCTGCTAACGACAAGAACCGGTCCCATGAACCACCAAAATCAATAACACATGCCCGCAAAATATCCTCCAAAATCTGAATGGTGCGCTCGGACTGTTCGCCCGTCTGAGGATGAAATGATGTGCTCAACTCTATGTGAGTGCCCAACTCTCTCTGAAATACTCTCCAGAAATGGGAGGTAAACTGATTACCTCGGTCTGATATGATAGATAAGGGCACACCGTGCAATCTGACAATCTCTCGAATATAAATTTGAGCCAACTTCTCTGCTGAAGATGAAACCGCCACTGGAATGAAGTGGGCTGATTTGGTCAGCCTATCTACCATAACCCATACTGCATTAACCATCCTCGGAGTCCGTGGGAGCCCAACTACAAAATCCATCGTGATACGCTCCCACTTCCACTCGGGAAGTTGAATCTGCTGCATCACCGGGTCTCTGGTGCTCATATTTAACATGCTGACAATTCAAGCATTGAGCCACATAAGCCACGATATCCTTCTTCATTCTGCGCCACCAATAATGCTGCCACAAGTCCTGGTACATCTTCGCGGGGCCCGGATGAATGGAATACCGGGAACTATGGTCTTCTTGCAATATTAACTCACGAATTCCATCAACATTAGGAACACATATACGACCCTGCAATCTCAAGACTCCCTCGGCATCAACTGTGACCTGCTTGGCACGTCCGTGCCAAACCGCATCCCTAAGAGCACACAAATGACGATCCTTATACTGCCTGGCGCGAATGCGATCATACAACGCAGAACGAGCGACGGTATGGCCCAAAACACTGCCACCCTCGGAAACCTCCAATATGACAAATTGATTGGCTAACGCCTGAACAACCGAAGCCAAGGGTCGATCTTCCACTGAAAGATAAGCCAAACTACCCATGCTGACTGACTTCCGGCTCAAGGCATCGGCCACCACGTTGGCCTTTACTGGATGATAGAGGATAGTAATATCATAATCTTTCAGCAACTCTAACCACCTCCTCTGCCTCATATTCAACTCCTTTTGCCTAAACAAATATTGCAAACTCTTATGATCAGTGAATACCTCACACGATACCCAATACAAATAGTGCCTCCAAATCTTCAAGGCGTGAACAATAGCTGCAAGCTCCAAATCATGGACTGGATAGTTCTTTTCATGAATCTTCAACTGACGTGAAGCATAGGCTATAACCTTCCCATCCTGCATCAACACTGCACCAAGCCCAACTCTCGAAGCATCACAATACACGGTATAAGAACCTGAACCTGTGGGAAGTACCAATACTGGTGCGGTGGTCAATAGTGTCTTGAGCTTCTGAAAGCTTGCCTCACACTCCTCCGACCATCTGAATTGAGCACTCTTCTGTGTCAATTTGGTCATAGGGGCTGCTATAGACGAAAACCCCTCCACGAACCGGCGATAATATCCTGCTAAGCCCAACAAACTCTGAATCTATGTGGCTGAAGTGGGCCTAGGCCAATCTCTGACTGCTGAAACTTTCTTCGGATGCACCAGAATACCCTCTGCCGATACCACGTGGCCCAGAAATGCCACCGAACTCAGCCAGAACTCACACTTGGAAAATTTGGCATACAACTGACTATCCCTCAGAGTCTGGAGGACGACTCGAAGGTGCTGCTCATGCTCCTCTCGGCTGCGAGAGTATACCAAAATATCATCTATAAACACGATCACAAAGGAGTCCAGATAAGGCCTGAATACCCGATTCATCAACTCCATGAAAGCAGCGGGGGCATTAGTCAACCCGAACGACATGACCAAGAACTCATAATGCCCATAACGAGTGCGAAAAGCTGTCTTAGGCACATCAGAAGCCCTAATCCTCAGCTGATGATAACCAGACCTCAAGTCTATTTTAGAGAACACCGTAGCACCCTGAAGCTGATCAAATAAATCATCAATCCTCGGCAAAGGATACTTGTTCTTGACAGTAACCTTATTCAACTGCCGGTAGTCAATATACATCCTCATCGAGCCATCTTTCTTCTTCACGAACAATACTGGAGCACCCCAAGGTGAAACACTAGGCCTGATGAAGCCTTTATCCAACAGTTCGTGCAATTGTTCCTTTAATTCCTTCAACTCTGGCGGAGCCATACGATACGGGGGAATAGAAATGGGCTGAGTGCCCTCAGCTAGCTCAATACAAAAATCAATATCCCTGTCGGGTGGCATACCCGATAAGTCAGCAGGGAATACCTCTGGAAATTCACGAACCACGGGCACAGACTCCATGGAAGGAACATCAGCACTAGGATCACGAACACAGGCCAGATAGGCCAAACAACCCTTCTCGACCATGCGCCGAGCCTTCATATAAGAAATAACCCTGCCAGATGAATGACTAGGAGTCCCCCTCCACTCTAAACGAGGTGCCCCTGGTAAGGACAAGGTCACTGTCTTGGCATGACAATCCATGATAGCATGATATGGAGATAGCCAATCCATCCCAAATATAACATCAAGGTCAACCATATCAAGAAGCAAAAGATCAACCTGAGTCTTCAGACCACCAATAGCTACTACGCAAGCATGGTAGACTCGATCTACCACTATAGAATCACCCACCGATGTAGACACATGTACAGCAGTACCCAAGGAGTCGCGGGGCACACTCAAATAACGGGAAAAGTATGAAGACACATAGGAGAATGTAGAACCTGGATCAAATAACACCGAAGCCTCTCGGCTGTAAACTGACATTGTACCTGTGATAACTGCATCAGAAGTCTCAGCATCTGGACGAGCAGGAAAGGCATAACACCGCGGCTGAGCCCCTCCAACATGTATATCTCTGGGTCTACCTGCTACGGGTTGGCCTCTACCTCTCATGGCCTACCCTCCACCTCTATGCGTCTGACCTCCACCTTTGGCACCACGACCACCACCCCTAGCTGGCTGAGGGGGTGAGGGTGCACCTGATGCGGGAACTACGACACGGGAACCCTGATACTGAGACCCACCAAATCTTCGGGGGAAAAACCTGGAAATATGCCCCATACCACCGCAAGTGAAGCAAGACCTCAGCTGCTGAGAATACTGACCCTGGGACTGACCCTGTCGACCAGAATGGCCACCCTGATAGCTCTGAATCGGCGGTGCACTGATGGAAGTTGCAGGTGCACTGCGGGATACCTAGAGTGTCGACAGATAAAGCCTAGGAGGATGGCCTCTGCCAAAGGAATCTCTGCCTCCAGATGAGGCACCACTGAAACGGCCGAAATGACGAGGTCTCTTGTCAGACCCCTGACCACCACCCTGGGATAATACCATCTCAATGCGTCTGGCCACATCGGCTGCATCCTGAAAGGAGATATCAGTGCCCGTATCTCTGGCCATCTGAAGCCTGATGGGCTGAGCCAGACCCTCAATAAACCTCCGAACCCTCTCCTAATCAGTAGGGAGTATCATAAGGGCATGCCTGGACATCGTAATAAACCTAGTCTCGTACTGAGTGATGGACATGGAGCCCTGCTGTAGACACTCAAACTGCCTCTGAAGATCCTCTCTCTGAGTAACTGGAAGGAACTTTCCCAAGAACAACTCGGAGAACTGACCCCAAGTCAAAGGTGCAGACCCAGCTGGTCTGGTCAAGCAATAATCTCTCCACCAAGTCTTGGTGGTGCGAGAAAAGCGAAATGTAGCAAAATCAACTCCATTGGACTCCACAATGCCCATGTTCCGAAGAACCTCATAACAACTGTCTAAATAATCTTGGGGATCCTTTGATGGTGCACCAGTAAATGTGGTAGTAAATAACTTAGTGAACCGATCCAACCTCAACAAAGCATCTGTGGACATGGCTGCTCCCTCAACTACTGGTGCCACAATACCTGACTGAACTACTCCAGCCGTCTGAGGTGCCGGAGTCTGGAACTGAGTGGCAAACTGCTCTGGCGTGTGAATAGCAGGAGTCTGGGTCCCTCCCCCAGCCTAAGATCCAGATGGTGCAGTAGGATGAAGACCGACCTGAGCCATACTCTTCATGAGTCTCACTAAGCGGACTAGAGCGTCCTGAAGTACTGGGGTGGCAATGAACCCCTCTGGGACCTGAGTCGGTCCAACTGGGACTGTTGGAGTAGGAACCTCACCGGCAAAGTCTACCTGTGGGTCCTCTACTCGAGCTGCTGCTCTAGCTCTACCTCGGCCTCTTGCACGGCCTCGGCCTCTTGCACAGCCTCGGCCTCAGCCTTGGCCCCACGCAGGAGCTGTAATAGGAGGGTCAGGCTGCTTGTCGGTCGATAAAGAAGCACACGTTCTCGCCATCTGCGAGAGAGTAAAATAGAGACTCAATTAGCATTCAGAATTCCATTGGCACGACAGAGAATGAAAGATGTGAAGTTATTCCTAACTTTGCAGCCTCTGGGGGATAAGTACAGACGTCTCCGTACCAATCCCTCAGACTCTACCAAGTTTGTCCGTGAGCTGTGAGACCTAAGCAACCTAGGCTCTGATACCAACTTGTCACGACCCGAAAATCCCACCTTCGGGCCATGACTGTGTCTATCGTTGAACCCGCTAGACAAGCCGACGTTTGAACTAATAAAACTTATTAACAACAAATACGAACAAGATAACCAAGGCTTCGATGGCCCACCATATAAAATTTAACAAAATAACCCAAAATACAACATAGCACTTTTCGAAATAATACCCATAAACGAATCCCAGAACTGGTGTCACACACTCACGGACTATCTAAGAGATTACTACAAACAAAAGGTCTGAAATAAATACATAAGACTGTCTTTGAAATACAAAGTAAGACAGAGCTGAAAGTGGAAAGTAGAAGGTGACGTCAAGGCCCACGAACGTCTGTGGGTCTACCTCTAGTCTCCTGTGTGGCTCAATGAGATGCTCCGATCGTCATTGATCTCCGGGTCCAGCTGCGTAGTCTGCACAACATAAAGAAGTGCAGGTGTAGCATCAGTACCACAGACCCCATGTACTGAGTAAGTGTCGAGCCTAACCTCGGCGAAGTAGTGACGAGGCTAAGACCAACACAACATATGTACCTGTGCAATTTGATATAATAAAAGGAAAAATGGAGCCATAAATAAGCAAGTATGACAGATACGGGGAGAACATGCTGGGGAAATAGGGTAACAGTATGCTAGCACAACAGTACAAGGTAATAAATGAAACACAAAGACAAGGCAGAAATATAGCTTCTCAAACATATAATGAACAGGAAAAGATATATAATAACACTCGGCACGGAATGTCCCCTCGTGCATATATAATAACACTCGGCACGGAATGTCCCCTCGTGCATAACCTCACAATCACTCGGCACGGAATGTCCCCTCGTGCATATATAATAACACTCAGTCAACACGGCATGTCCCCTCGTGCGACGAATAATAAAAACACAAGGCAACAATAATATGAAAGTCAACAACACGAAGTCTCAAGTGCATGGAAATATTCAATACAATTCTATTGTTCCGGCAAGGAGAAATCATCATTTACAACATCAACAAATGCCCGACAAGGGTCTCAGCTATAACCAACCTCGCATCAGAAATACAATTTCAACAGTGTAAGCCTCAACTGGAACAAATAACTCAATAACTCTCCACCTTATGAAACAACATCAAGTATCACTTTTAATTAATAATTTACTCATAGTGCGGGGAATATTAAGAACATAGAAAATTTCATCACAATTGACTCACGGGCATACTTGACTGCAACGCATAGGCACTCGTCACCACGCCTATACGTTGGACATGAGTTGCACATAGCAAATAAGACTCTATACCTAATCCCTCAAGCTGAGGTTAAGCCAAACACTTACCTCGGCTCCCAAGACAATGCAAGTCAAGCCTCAATCACAGCCTTTCCTCTCGAATCCAACTCCGAATCGGGGATATCTAGACATAATGGATTTATTAACATCAATAAGTACCCAATAAATCAATTTCTAAGCCAAGTTATGCATTTCCTACTATTCTTCCAAGAATACTAAAATTCGACCCCGGGCCCACACGTTTAGATTTTCGAAAATTCATGAAGGAATCAATTACCCGGAGTCTAAGGATCGAAGTTATGTAATTTATTCAAGAATTTATGGCCTAACATGGAAAATCACGAAATTCCTCAGAACCCTAAAGTTTTTTACCTAATTCAATGACTTTAGGTGGTTTATTAGTGAATTAAGCTAGGAATTATTGTAAAAATTAGAAGTTTTATGGGGTTTTACTTACCTCTTACAGTGGGTGGTCGTNAAGAGGGCTGCCAACAGGGGTTTCCTCACCTGCGGTCCTATGGTCGCAGGTGCGGTCTCGCGCCTGCGAGAAAATGATCGCAATTGCGGAAAAGGGCCTGGGACCCTGGGCTCGCACCTGCGGGGTTGGGAGCCGCACCAGCGGTCCCGCTCCTGCGGAATTTTGGTCGCCCCTGCGAAAACGTCGCACCTGCGATGGCCTGGACCGCACCTATGGTCTCGCGCCTGCGGACTTTGGGCAAGGGGCCGGGGAACTCACCTGCGAAGCTGGGACAGCAGGGGCGGTCCCGCATCTGCGACTGGGCAACCGCACCTGCGGTCACACCAGCTGTTGTGCACCAACAGTGGTTTTTGCTGGTTTTTGGCCTTGCGCGAGGTCCGGCAGGCACCTGGGCCCACCCGAGCCCCCGTCCAAAAATACCAACAAGTCCCAAATCATTCAACGGACTTGCTCGAGCTCACGGAACACTCAATACAACGCTAAAACTCAAAATCACCCTCAAAAACCCCTGAATTCAAAACTTAAGAACTTTGAAATTCTAGAATTCACTTCAACGCGCCGAACCGGCCTAAACCACTTGGAATGACTTCAAATTATGCATATAAGTTATAAACGACACAACGGAACTATTCCCGCTCTCGGAATTTCTTTCGGACCTCGGGAACATAAAATCACTTCTGAAGCCACATTTCAAATTCTTTAGAAACCCCACAAGTTCATTAACTCCATTTTTTCCTCACTTGGACCCGAAACCAATCAAATCAAACTCGTTTTACACCAAATCTCATAGATAGGACAAACAACATACAATAAACCTGTTCCGGGCTCCGGTACCATAACACGGGCCCGGTAACAAGGTTTTCACATAATTATTCACTTTCACATTCCTTTATTATTTTCAGAAAATAGTTTTCTTTGAAAATTCATTTTCCGAGCTTGGGGCCTCGGCATTCGATTCCGGGCATACGCCCAAGTCCCATTTTTTCCTACGGACCCTCCGACACCGTCACATCACGGGTCCGGATCCGTTTACCAAAAATGTTGACCAAAGTCAACTTTATTCGATTATTCAATTCAAAAATCCCATTTTTATCAAATTTTCACATGTAAGTTTCCCGGCTACCTGCCCGAGCTGCGCACGCAGATCGAGGTGAGATTAATGGAGGCTTTCGAGGCCTCGGAACACATATTTAGCCGGAATTACTTAGGATGACCTTTTGGGTCATCACAGTTATTCTTTCCTATTGATTGACTAATATGCAGGTATACTCTACATTGGCAGTGCTACAAAAGAGGAAGAACGCTATTGGATGGACATTGGCGGATATTCGGGGAATAAGCTACGCATTTTGCATGCACAAATTTAATTTGGAGGAGGATGCCAAACCCTCCATTAAACATCAAAGGAGACTAAGGGTGTGTTAGGTATGAAGGAAAATATTTTCCGGAAAATATTTTCCAATTTTCCCATGTTTGGTTGGTTTAAATATTTTGGAAAATATTTTCCTCATCAACTCAGTTTCCTCCAATAGGAGGAAAATATTTTTCCTATCAAGAGAAGGGAAATTTTTTCCAAAACTCCTTCTCAACCTTCCCCACCCTATTCTTTACCCTCACCAACCCACCCCACACCCACCCCCACCCTCACCCAGCAAAATAATATTTTATTTTTACTTTTTCTTTTAATTTTAAAGTTTCTATTTTTTTTTCCTGCACCCCCACCCCCTGCCCCCACTCTCGAACAAGATTTTTTTTTTTTTTACTTTTTTGGTAATTTTAAATTTTCTATTTTTTTTCTGTACCCCCTACCCCCACCCCCAGGAAAAAATGTTTTTAATATATTTTCGGTTTTCCTTTTTTCATCTTTCGGTTCACATGTTAAAAATTTTACAAGTTCCAAAGTTATGAGCCCGGAGGTTTATGTGTTTCGAAGTTTACGGGTTCGGAATTTTGCGCTTTCAAAAGTAATGCGGTTAAGAAGTTTATGAAATTTGTGGGTCGGAAAGTTGTTGGTTCGAAAGTTTATGGCTTCATGTTGATTGTATCAAAATTATTTATGAATATTCTTGAGAAAATATTTTCATTGATTTGCGTACCAAACACCAGAAAATGAATAAGATTACTACTTATTTTTCAAGAAAATATTTTCTTGGAAAATATTTTCCTTTATACCAAACACACCCTAAATGAAGCAATGCAAGCAAAACGGAGATCATAAAGTGGTTGGATGTCGGGGTTGTCTACCCCATTTCTGCTAGTTCGTGGACTTCTCTGGTGTAATGTGTTCCAAAGAAGGGGCATAACTATGGTCACCAATGATAAAAATGAGTTGATTCCAGCATTAACAGTGACCAGGTGGAGAGTGTGCATGGACTATCTGAAGCTAAACAAAGTCACAAGGAATGACCATTTCCCACTACCCTTTCTTGACCAAATGCTTGATCGATTGGCCGGCCGGGCATCTTATTGATTTCTAGATGGGTATTCAGGCTACAATCAAATCCTTGTTGACCCGAAAGATCAAGAAAAAAAAACTTCAACTTATCCCTATGGCACTTTCGCTATCAAGTGGATGCAGTTCGGCTTATGCAATGCAGCGACAACTTTCCAACAGTGTATGATGGCGATCTTTACGGATATGGCAGAGGATTACCTTGAAGTCTTCATGGATGAATCTTGGATAGTCGGGGATTCCTTTGATGATTGCTTGGAAACTTTTGATAGCAAATTTGGATAAGTTATTGGCTAGGTGTGAAGAGACGAGCTTGGTGTTGAATTGGGAGAAATGCCATTTCATGGTCAAGTAAGGTATTGTCCTTGGCCACAAAATTTCAAAGAAGGGTATTGAGGTCGACAAGGCAAAAATAGAGGTGATTTCTAAACTTCCACCTCCAACATCCGTGATTGGAGTAAGGAGTTTCTTGGGTCATGAGGGGTTCTACCAGCGTTTCATCAAGGTTTTTCCCAAGGTGGTGAACCCCGTGTGTAAGCTTTTGGAGAAAGATGCAAACTTCCACTTCAATGATGATTGTATGAGAGCATCAATTGCTCAAGTTCAAGTTGAAAACTACTCATATTATCACTGCCCCCAAGTGGAGCATGCCTTTTGAACTCATGTGTGATGCTAGTGATGTGGCAGTTGGAGTAGTTTTGGGGCAACGTATCAAAACAATCTTTCATCCATTCTACTATGCTAGTAAGACCATTGATGATGCCCAAGCCAATTACACTGTGACCAAAAAAGGGCTCATTGCTATTGTTTTTGCTATGGAGAAATTCTTCCCGTACTTGATGGGTACAAAGGTGATTGTCCACATGGATCATGCGGCACTTCGGTACCTTATGAACAAGAAATATTCAAAGGCTCGGTTGATCAGATGGGTGCTTTTATTTCAAGAGTTTGATATAGACATCAAAGACCGCAAAGAAAGTGAAAACCAAGTGGCGGACCACTTGTCCTGTTTGGAGGAGGAGGGGAGGTCACATGATGACCTTGAAATCAATGACTCCTTCCCCGATGAGCAACTCCCAACCATTTCAATTACTGAGATTCCATGGTTCGCTAATCTAGAAAATTATCTTGTGAGTGGTATTATCCCAGATGAGTTCTCTTCAAAGCAAAGGAAGAAGCTCAAAGGGGTTGTCAAGTCTATTATTGGGATGAACTGTACCTCTTCCGTATTTGTACTGATGGTGTGATTAGAAGATGTGTGCCGGAGGAGGAACAAGTTGACATTCTTGGGGGTTGTCATTCTTCACCATATGGTGGTCACCATGGTGGAGCAAGAACGGCCGCCAAAGTGTTAAGTTGTGGATTCTATTGGCCTATTCTCTACAAGGATGCAAGTGATCTAGTCAAGTGTTGTAATAAATGTCAAAGGGCCGGTGGAATCTCAAAGAAAATAAAATGCCCCTCACTACCATCTTAGAGATTGATCTTTTTGATGTGTGGGGTTGTTTAACCAAAGAATTAGATCCTTTTACCAAAGCTATTTTTAGGATGAACACGGGTTTCTGATAATCAAGGAAATAATGACAATTACGAATGAGTAAGTAAATACATAATAATAAGATGCACGGAAAAGTAAAGTGTATTATGTTCGCAGTGCGGATGCCCTTTACAAGTTATAACGTCTACCTCTTGCAATGATCTCTCATTAATGACTAATTATTGCATTAATGTAACGTTACAAAGAATAACCGTAACTGTTGTGTGAAGGTTGTGTAACGTGTGGATTATTAATTGAAGATCTCTGAATCTGCCCGTAGCACTGTCCGAATTAATTCTGACCGTGTCTCTTCCTTGTTTCAATCAGGTTGAGTTTCCCATAGCTGATTACCCTATAGGTATATTATGTCGTGCCTCTTTGGCCCGTACCTCTTTATAGAAGCCTGTCCAGTTGTCATGTTTTCATTGCTCCACGTAACTGGATGAGTCATCAAGTCTTATTACACGTGTGAAGTTCTTTTTTACCAATACAGATAGTCCCCTCACTTACCATTTATTTATCGATTAATATTTGGTAAGTGGATATGCATTTATGGTGGGAATATTTTGCCACCGCTTCACTCGAAACATTACATCCTTATCTTAATGTAGGCGTCACTTGTCACTTCCATTTAATGCTCAAGCCACGTGTCACCTCTGGGTTGGTTTTGCAATTACTCGGCGCCTTTTAGGGCTTTTTGCGGCTGCATCAGTCACGAAGTGACACCTTCAATTATGACTTTCACATCATTTTTTCCCCATTTTTTACGGTTGTCTTCGAGTATAAATACCCCTTTTCTTTACTTTCACGAAAAACTTCTAACTTTCTATAAAGACCCGTAAACAATTTTTACTAAAGACGATGCCCGGGTAGGTTCCCATGTTGGTATAACTCTAGAAATTCTTAAAAACTGACCTTTTTTTGAAGTAAAAGTACCCCAAAACTTAAAGGATATGATTTCCCAGAATTTCGCGGATCTGCGGTCCACTATGGGATCGCATATCAGGTATACGGACCGCATAGTGGTCGCATACCTATGCAGTTGCTGTCCATTTCAAGGACAGCTATGCGGCCTAAGATGCGATCGCATTTTGAGAATGCGGGCTGCATGGTTGTTGCATTCTTGAACCTTGATTCTTGCTGAGGGAGTTATGCGACGCACTATGCGATCGCATAACAAGTATGCGGACCACATAGTGTCGTACACCTGGGCACTCTGCTTTCTTTTTTGGCCCAGTTGAGGGACATTTATGCGACAGGCGCATTTCCTGCTTCAGGGCTTCTAATTTCTGAATTTAAAACTCGACCCCTAGTTTAATAAAACACCCCTCCCCTTCATGTTTTTACATCTATTTGACTAAAATAGAGATAAGGGGAGTGAGTTTAGTGGGACAAAGTCATATTCTTCATAAAATCAATCCACCACCTCTACTCAGGCCTGGAAATCTTCGAGTAGCCGTTGTCTTCTTCACCACAAGAGGTAAGTCTTCACCCTATTTCCCCAAATTCTCAGATTTTACTTAAGAATAAAACACACATAAGTTGGTTCTTGAGAATGAAAGTTAAGACCTTGCATGCATGTGAATAGTCTTCCATAATCTAGTAAAGAGAAGCAAGTTAGAGTGGTCTTTCACTAAAAAGGGTTTAGTTAATCTAAGGGGTCACATAGTGTTGATAAAATGCCCAAATGAGTTCATGATTTCTAACTCTAAGTCTAAACATGTCATCTTGTAAATTTGATTGAAGGCGTTAGAAGGTCTGGTGGTTTGAGAATAGATATTGAAGGGAAATTCAAACTCGAGGTATGTATGGCTAACTTTAATCTTTGTAGAGTCTCCTTGTTGGTGTCTGAGCATTCGGTATGAGTTCCTGGCTTATGCATATGTGAATTGATTGTTCTAATGTGTTGAGACGTAAGATTCTATTCTCTGATTGTCCTAGTTGATTTTCCATGCCACCATGCTATGTGACATTGTGAAAAGGGTGATTCCTTGTGCTTACTCTATCATGTGCAAAACTTGTTATGTGCTTGAACATCTCGGTATGAAAGGTTGAGCTACCAAACGAAAGAAATGATAACGAATCCAATTGTTGAATGTATCTAATTGCTAAATGATGTGTAGTAAATAATTGAAAGGAAATGTGGATTTAACTAATTGAGCTATATGTTGATGGCATACCGCATTTGACTCACTGTTTGGTAAAGATTTATGTGGCCTTGATTTAATATGGTTATTTGTTTGTTACGAATGAATGTACTTGATGATGAGAATCTTTGTGATTAATTTGTGGGCTGTTGTTGTTGCTATGAAATGTTATTATCTAGTGGAATCGGGTTGCGCACCGCAACAGGTGAAATAAGGATGATATGTTGAGAAGTAATAAGGTGTAATGCGATAGTACAGTGGGATCGGGTTGCACGCCGCAACAGAAGAAATAAGGGTGGAATGATGAGAAGAAATAAGGGCGGAATATGATTGTAAGGTGGGTTCGGGTTGCGCGCCGCAACAGGAGAACAATTGAAGTAAGGAACTGTGAAAATCTCATTTGTGATTCTTTGTATCTCTGTGCTATGATTGTTTGGTTTCTTTGACTGCCTTCTATCTGCGCATTGCTTTGATTTTACTTAGAGTAAAGTTTGTTCATACATACTAGTACTAGTCAATGGTACTAACGTCCCTTTTGTCGGGGGCGCTACATCTTTTATATGGATGCAAGTGGTTCTATAGCAGGTAGCTTCGTTCGTCGATAGTGGTGCCTTCTCTTCATCCCTTCAGCAGTTCTAGTGAGCCCTACTTCCTCTCGGGGCCGTGTGTAGTCTATACCATCTTCTTTTGTATATGTTGTGTCATTAAATATAGTCGGGGCATTGTTGCCGGAAAGTTTATGTAAAACTCCTAGTACTCTTAGAGGCTCCATAGACACTGTGTGGGTTGTATATATCTATTTTGGGCAGTAGATGCGTTCGATCAAAATCGTGGTCCGTATTAGAAAAGTTGTATGTATTATATATGTTTTTGGATTATCAAATGTTGAAAGTTAAAAGAGGAAAATGAACTTATGGTGTAAATCGTACTATGAATTTAAATTGGCTAATTCATATGGAACAAGGTATATTATAGACACGGGGAAACGCGTTGGGTAGGAAAGGCAAACCAGGTCCGCTTGACCGGGATCATCCGATTAGGCACCGGTCTCATCCCTCGGTTTTGGGGAGTGACACTTTCATTCTTTATTTGTAAAGAAATTTTTTCCTTGTTTTTGTAAATATGTCTTTTTCGAACCAGCCTAAGGGAGTGATAAACGTTGAGGATTTAACTCCCTCTTCTGTTCCAACGCGGAGCCGGAGAGGTGGTAGGTTGAGGAGTTTAAGTTCTACTCCTTCAAGGGGTTCTTCCACTTCCCAGATTACTTCCCCTCCTTCTTCTAGGTCTTTAACTTCTCCGAGAGCTAGGGCTTCCAGATCCTCGTCTAGAGGTAGAGAATATCACGAACCTTTACGCGAACCCCGAGTCAATGAAATCATACTTGCTAAGTTTACCTTCGCTAGGGATAATCAGGACCTTAGAGATCAGTCGTCATCTTTTGATAGTGCTGATACGTACCCTACCCTGATCACCGAAGGTTTAATTCCTCTTGTTCGCAGGGACTGTTTTTGGAAGTCCAATTTTCCTGTCAGAGTTCCAAATGGCAACCAAAGAATAACGTCTTACAAGACGGGGTATTCTTTTTTTTATACCTACCCTTTTACCTTAGGGTTCAGATCTCCCATCGATCCAGTTATCATCGAGTTTTGTCATTTTTTCGAAATTTGCTTTGGACAAGTCGGTCCTATTGTATGGCGAGTTGTTGCATGTCTCAGATGTTTAGCTACTTTAGCATCGGTCCCCTTTACCTTTAATCATCTTATTCACCTTTACTCCTCGATGTTGTTTCTTCAAGGGATTTTTACTCTGGCTGCTAGGAGTAAAAGAGTGTTGGTGACCCTTGACTATGATAAGGATAGGAGTTGGTACCTTCGGTACGTTGCTGTGCCTACTGCTGGTTTAGTAGGTGAAGAAAATCTTCCGTACCCTGAGAAGTGGAATCGTGCACGTGAGTACATTTTAGCTCACACTCCTTGTTTTTGTTTTAGATGTTTTATTAATACCGTAGCTGTTTTTTTCTTTTTGCATCAATCATGGGTACTGTCGAGAATGTCTCCGGTAACCGTGATTGGGTAGAAAAACTTTTTTCAATTGCTCCGTTGGAATAAAGGTATTGGAAGTACTTCTCCGGGAAGTACGGTTGGAAAGTTAAAACTCCTGGTAAGTGAATCTTTTATTTCTGCTTCTTTCCTTGCTCGAGCATCTTTTTTGTTATTTTACCCTTTTTCTTTTGACAGGGTTTCCTGCTCGTGCGGTGTCTGGTGCATCCGTTCCCAAATTGTCCCTGGCTCAGGCCCAGGAAATCATTTCAGGCTCTTCTTCTTCGAAGAGAAAAGTTGGTGGGTCAAGGACCTCAGAAGAAGAAGAGGAAGAGGAGGGCACTTTGGTCCATAGGTCACGTATAAGGAAGGTGATCTTAGACGAAGAGTTTACACCTGTGGCTGCACCTGTCGTGCCTGAAATTGGACTTTCTGCCTCTAAGGATGCTACCCTACTTCTGTTTTCAAAAGCTATTTTCCAAAACAACTATTTAGTTGTAAAAGCTTTCCAACCGAATCCCTTTCAAATATTGTCCCTTTCAAAACTCTTCTTTTCTTTTCAACATCACTTCTGGCACTTCACACTATTCCTAGAAACTTAGGTTCCACCCCTTTAGTGTGAGCATTGCTTAGGGAACCTTTTGAGTTTCCTCTGAACTTTGACACACTGAGGCTGGTAATTTCACACTGCACATGCTTAAAGTCTTGGCAATTGTGTCTGGGTGCGAGCATTGGCCAGGGACCCACGAGGGCCTTAGGGAACTTTGATGCACCTGGACTAGGAAAGGCTGTGAAACTCGAAAGGATTGAGGTTGGAAGATATGGGCCTGATTGAAGGCTTCCTATAAAAGTAGCTTCTTATTTTTATTTCAATAATGTAATTTATTATCCTTGGTTTGTAATAATCTGTAAATAAATACTTGGAGGTGGATAGTGAATATGGGAGGGGACTATGCATGATTAATATAGTATGGGTAGAAACCATGACCATAGTATTTACTTTACCTACGTGTGCAATAGCATCATGCTTAGGACATGCATACCATGCATTAGAAACCATGTGTAGGTTGTTTACTTCAGCATCTCTACTATACTTATGTTTATTTTAGAAATCATGTTCACAACTAATAACTATAATAAAAATTGTTGTAATGTCACTGCCTCTGCATTTTCATCTAGAAATCATGCCTTAGGTTGCATAACAACAATCAAGTATCAATGTGTGCATTAGATACCATGTTACCTAGGGCCTTACCTTCAACATGTCTATTTTATTCTATTGAACACCTAGAAAGTACGTATTAAGTCTATTCACGCTCTTGTATCGCCTGTACATCTAATAACCTTTCTAAAACTGTGTTAAATGGCTAAAAGTTTACTGCAAAACTCAATGCTGCCTTCAATGTGTTATCCTTTATGTCTTTTTAAAATCAATTTTAAGACCTGCTCTTCATTGATTTTTGTAAAACTAATAATCAGTATGTATATATATTTCAGACGCCTAGGCAAACCTTAGGCCTAATATTTATTAAAACCAAAATCAACTATTTTATGTCTTGCCTGTATTAAAGAATGGTCCTTAAACCCTTTGTCTAGAAACTGCTGTATTTTTAAAACCATTTACCCTTTTCCTGAAATATGTACAAATCATTCTGCTTATTTATGATCTCTGCTTTGCTTTCGAACTACTGGTTTCTGAAATTATTCTTTCACTTCTTTCACTAAAAAATTTCATTAAAACTATTGCTTTGAATTCCTACTCTGCTTTAAACTACTGGATCTTCCAAAAGTCAATTTCTCCTTCGAATCACTCTGTCATTCTAAATCATGCTTTACTAAGATTTTCTGAAAGTTCTTCATTTGCGTTACTGAGGTCTTCATCGAAACTGCTGTGCACTTTTAAATCCTGCTACTGTCTTTTTATTACTGGATTTCTAATTAATTCCTTTTCTTTAAACTGCTCTGTTGTTACTGAACTTCCTGCTTTATTACTGAGTTTTCAAAAAGGCATTCCCTTTTCTAAACTATTGAAACCATACTGATTTCCAACTCAAAACTCCTATTTTAAATCCTGACTTTGAGACCTCGATTATGTTTGAAACGTGCTATTTACGTTTTTACTTGTGGAGGATCTGTGAGCCATTATTTGCCCTTATGTGTTCCCATACGTGTAGTCCTATTTGTTGTTATGCATGTAGCTTAGAATTTTATCCCCTTAAACCTAGGGGTTCAGCCTAGTACTCTTCTTGTAGGATTAGTAGTCCTAAATACCCTTCAGGACTTATAAAATGGGACGGGTAATAGCACATAATAAGCTTCGTGGCCGACACATGCGTTTTAAATACCTTAATGGGGCTGGAAGGGTAGAATATGGATATGATGACCGGTGCGCTAATTCCAGGTGTAGCCCCTCTTCGAGGCGTGACATACCGGGTATTGCATTGATGTGATCCGTATTACTTTAAACCTAGGACAGTTCTTTTCAAATGTTTATTCTAATGTTGCCCCAAAACCTTTAAAGATTTTCATACTTGTTTGAAATCCCCTCTTACATGAACCTTGTTTGCTACTTGTTCACCGTCCAAATTCACAAATCTTCTTGGCTGGGACCCACAGTTGTGGATCTTGAAGGGTGCCTAACACCTTCCCCTTGGGATAACTTCAATCCCTTAACCAATCTCTGGTAACGCAAACTAGTTCATGAGTTATTTACTCTAGGTGCCCTAACGCACCATAAAAATCGTTAGGTGGCGACTCTTCCTTAAACCTCTTCCTTTAAGGAGTTGTCCAAAATGTCATAAACCCGATCCCTCCGTACCTAACCCGTGCGAGGAAAAAGGGGGCACGACACTCTTGCCTCGACACATTGACTTAAATGAGTCGAGAGGATTTCGACCTTAATGCTGAAATTGCAAAAATCAATGAAGCCATGGAGAAGGCTCAACAAGGTCAGAATCTCTCTTTACCTAAAGGTTAGGCTCCTGCTGTTCGAGTCTCTTCGTCCCAAGTTGGTCTTTCTCCCTCCACCAGTGAAGAAGTCAACCCCCCTCCTGATGAAGTTTAAGAAGTTTGATTCCTCCTTTTTTTTCCTTTGTCTCAATTGGTGGTTACCCCTAGTCCCATCAGGGGTAAATTTGGATCTCTTAAAGTCCCCAAGTGACAATTTAGGGGCACCATAATGTAAAAACTCTATATACGACTAAGTATAAGTTAATACTTAGTTTCTACTTAGAGGTTTTAATTAATGCAAGTATGACTTTTGTATTGAGTTTCTGTTTCACTCTTTTAGTCCTTTGCATGCTTTATTTTTGAGGTTTTAGTTTTACCTCTGAGTTTTGCATATAAAATGCTTTAAATTATCCGCACCTTTTCGTAGTAGGTACGATTTTGTGAAAGACGACCCTTCTTTCTTGATCGACACTTAATGAAGAAGACGTCCCAACTTCATAATGGTGTAATAATGCAATAGAGATATAGGAATTTTTCACATGTATAAGAATGTGTTTGAAGAAAGTTTTTGTTTGAACTTTCACAACATTTTACATGTGTTTGATCATCGTCTAAACCTCATGTTGCAACTGTTTTCTTTTAACAGGTTTGATATACACTTGTATTTCGTAACTGTTTTTCTTATGTAACTTTTTTTTCGAGTTAATACAAGAGAGTAGTTGTTTTTTGTTTGTAACAGTTTTTATAAAAATAGGGGTCTTTACCCGTAACTGTTTTTGTTGATAACAGTTTTTAATAATCATGAGGGAAATGCTTTTTTCATCCGTAGCTGCTTTATTTGATAACCGTTTTTCGAATAAGTACAAGGATTTTGATCTTTCATCCGTAACTATTTCATTTGATAACAGTTTTCTATATGAGTACAAAGATTTCATAATTGTTTTTAGTTACAACATTTTTTTGAATGAGTACAAAGATGATGATCTTTTATCCACAACTGTTTTTAGTTACAACAGTTTTCTTTTTGAATAAGTACAAAGATGTGCATTCCTTCCTCATAGCTAATATTTTTCCTTTTAACCTGAACATTTGTTTTATATCTATGAACATTGTTCGAAGGTTTTTGGATCAGGATTTGTGCTTTGAGTCTTTGGCTCTTTCGATTTTGCTCGTATCACTTGACTTTTTGGGTAGATGGATCTCGAGCCTTCGTCTTTGCCTTCCATACTGTATAGTCCCCCAAGTGTTTGAGCTTTGAAGAATGAAATTCCGAGCACTTGACTATTCCTTCCTTGTGGTCCTTTTCCTGAAAAGGAAAACCATACGGGACTCGAAGGTATATAGGTTTTAGATGATGACTGCTTAACCCTTTAAAACGACCATCAGAAAGTGTAACCCTAGACAAGGAATTCAGTTACTTCCTCTTGTCTTTGCAGGTCTAATGTCATCATCTGGTGATGGGTTAGCTTTTTACCTATCATCTAAAATTGTTAGTAAAATTTTAACTGTACAAAATTAAAATCGAACATGCGATACCTGACCGAGGGTATTCCGTTTCCTTAGAAGTAATACTTCTTCAAATGGATGGCATTCCAGCTTGTTGGTAGGATCCTTCTGTCCATAGCTTCCAATTCGTAGGCACCATTTCCATCTATGCCTCGGACTTTGTAGGGTCCTTCCCAATTTGGACTAAACATTCCTGCACCAGCTTCTTTTCTTGATTGAAAGACTTTTTTGAGAACGAAGTCCCCAATCTTGAAGTATCTGAGATGAGCTTTTCGGTTGTAATAATGCTCTATGACTTGTTTTTGAGCTGCCACCCATATTAGCGCGGCTTCTCTTCTTTGTTCGAGCAAGTCCAGATTAATTCCCAACTCGTTGTTATTTTCATCCTCCGTGGCTGTTGTAAACCTTATGCTTGGTTCTCCAATCTCTACCAGTATTAAGGCTTATGAGTTATAGACAAGTGCGAACGAAGTTTCTCCCGTGGCTGTTTTTGAAGTTGTTCTGTAAGCCCATAGTACTGCTGGTAACTCATCGGTCCAATTTCCCTTGGCTTTCTCTAGCCGTTTTTTCAGGTTGTTGATGATGACTTTATTCGTCGACTCAACTTGACCATTAGCCACGGGGTGATACGGTGTTGAAATAATCCATTTAATTTGCCAACTTTCGAAGAATTCTGTGATTTGCGGGCCTATGAATTGTGGGCCATTATTACACACGATCTCCTTAGGTATTCCAAAGCGGCATATTATATTCCTCCATAAGAAGATTTTAACTTCTTTTTCTCGCACCTGTTTGGAAGCTTCCTCCTCCACCCATTTCATAAAATAGTCAGTTAGCACGAGTAGGAACCGTACATTTCCTTTAGCTGCAGGAAGAGGTCCCACTATATCCATACTCCACTTCATGAACGGACATGGTGATATTATTGGGTGCAATAGTTTCGCTGGTCGATGCATGTTATTAGCAAATCGTTGGCATTTATCGCATTTGGATATGAAGTTCTCAGCTTCTTCTTCCATCTTAGGCCAATAGTACCCATCTCTGATTAGGGTTTTGACCAAGGATCTTGCCCCTGCGTGATTTCCACAGTGTCCTTCGTGGACTTCTCTCATCACGAACTCCGTTTGGTTAGGTCCGAGGCACTTTTCTAGAGGACCTCTGAACATCTTGCGATATAAAGAATTACAAATGAGGTAGTACCGTGCAGCTTTTCTGTGAAGTGCTTGAGCTGCTTTTTTGTCTTCAGTTACGGTGCCATTCTGCAAAAAAATTAAAATTTCGTTTCTCCAATCCCAGGTTAAATTGTTGAAAGTTACCTCATTTTTGTCCTAATCGATTGCTGAATGAAATAGATGAACGACAATTGTATTGTCTTTGTTCGTTACTTCTGTGACTGCTGCGAGGTTAGCCAATGCGTCCACTTCTGCATTTTCTTCTCTAGGTATTTGTATAACTTTCCACGTTTTGAATTGTCTTACGAGATCTCGTGCCTTTTCTAGATAGTGTTGCATCCGAGTCTCCCCAGGTATGTAAGTCCCCTGCATCTGATTTACAACCAGTTAGGAGTCACTTTTGATTACGATTTGCTCGATTGAGAGTTCTCGTGCCAGTTCTAGCCAACCTTCTTGATAATTCTTGTTTATGCAGTATATTTCTTAATGGATACGAGGTCACAACTGTGATTGGATGACATTGAAAATATGGCCTCAATTGTCTAGATGCCATGATTAGAGCTAAGGCTAGTTTTTCTAGATGTGGGTATCTAGTTTCAGCATCTAGTAATGTTTTGCTTACATAATAAATAGGAGATTGTTTACCTTTATCTTCCCTTACCAATACTGCACTTACTGCGATTTCTGCGACGGCAAGGTAGATGTATAGCCTCTCTCCCTCCTTTGGCTTTGATAGCAATGGGGTTTTGATAGATAAGCCTTCAGGTATTTGAGAGCCTGTTGACATTCTTCAGTCCATTCGAACTGACTTTGCTTCTTGAGAACTGAAAAGAATTTAAAACTTTTCTCGGAGGATCTAGAAATAAATCTTCCTAAGGCTGCAATTATCCCCATTAGTCTTTGAACTTCTTTTTTGTTCGTAAGTATATCAGGTATTTCTTCTTTAGCTTTAATTTGAGCAGGGTTTACTTTTATTCCTCTATTTGATACAAGGAAACCCAAAAATTTACCTGATTCTACGCCAAAAGCGCATTTTTCTGGATTCAATTTCATATTGTACGTGCGAAAAATTTCAAAGGTAATAGACAAGTGCTGGAAATGGTCTTCCGCATGTGTTGGCTTTACCAGCATGTCATCGATGTAAATTTCCATCGTCTTCCCCAGATGTTCCTAGAACATCTTGGTCACTAGCCTTTGGTACGTGGCTCCCGCATTGTTCAAACCAAAAGGCATGACTTTGTAACAATAAGTCCCCCTGTTTGTAATAAAGGAAGTTTTTTCCTCATCTGAGGGATCCCTCTTAATTTGATTATAACTAGAATACGCATCTAGAAAGCTTAACAATTCATGTCCTGCAGTGGCATCAATTATTTGATCTATATGTGGTAATGGGAATGAATCTTTAGGACATGCTTTATTTAAATCAGTGTAATCTACGCAAACTCTCCATTTTCCATTATTTTTAGGCCCTACCACAGTGTTAGCTAACCAATTAGGATATGTTACCTCACGTATTGAACAAATTTTCAATCGTTTTTGTACCTCTTCATCAATCACTTGGTTCTTGAATGGCCCTTGCTTTCTTTTCTTCTGCTTAACAGGTACGAAGGATGAATCTTCATTTAGTCTATGAGTCATCACTTCTGGTGGGATACCTGTCATATCTGAATGGGACCATACAAAGCAATCTGCGTTAGCCTTTAAATAATCAATTAACTTACCTCTTCGACCGGGACTCAGACTCGTGCCTATGTGCACTTTCTGTTCAGGTTTTTGTTCAACCAATGGAACAACTTTGAGCTCTTCCGTGGTTGTTTTGATGTGTTCATCTTCCTCCAGTTCTTGAATGACGTCTGGTCTGGAATCTACGTCTGTGTGGTTTAATGCATCTTCCGTGGTGACTTGGTTCACCTTTTCGTGACTATCTTCTTTCGTACATGTTTGGACAATAACTTCTTCTGTACCTTTTTGAGCAATAATTTCTTCCACACGTGTTTTGTTGGCAGCTTCTGCCTTTGCGATTTGTCAATCTTTTGATTCTTCCATCTCTACTTTTTTGTTATAGTGTACCATAGAATTTATATTTCTAGAGGTCTGCTGATCACCTCTAATCTGTTGGATTCCCCATTCAGAAGGGAATTTAATTACCTGATGTAAGGTAGATAGTACTGCTTTCATGTCATGGATCCATGACCTTCCCGTGATTACGTTATAATCCATGTCAATATCGATGACTTGGAATCTGGTGTTTTTGATTACTCCCTCAGCATAAGTGCTAAGTTCAATTTCTCCTTTGGTTATAACTGTAGAGTTGTCAAATCCTGATATGGCTCGTGCCTTTGGGATCACCTGATTTCCCAAGAGCATTTCTTCTACGACTCTTAGCAAAATGATATTGACTCAACTACCTGGATCAATCAACACTCTTTTAACATTAGTGTCATGAATGAGTAAGGATATTACCAGAGCATCATTGTGGGGAAGCATTCGTCTGCCAGCATCTGCATCATCAAAGGCTATATTGTCTACATCTGGATTTTCACGAACCTGCTTTCCATGTGTAATTGTGAACTTTATGGCTACTTTGCAAACCACTCCGTTTACTTCTTCACCTCTGTGTATCACGTTGACAGTTCTTTTGGGAGATGGAGGTTTCGAGGGCTCCTGCATGTTCTTCATGTATGCCTGTTTAGCTTTTTCACTAAACAATTCTGTTAAGTAGCCCTGTTTCAATAATTGTTCTATCTCACCTTGTAAAAATCTGCAATCTGCGATTCTGTGTCCGTGATCATTATGGAATTCACACCAGAAATCTGGGTTCCTTTTATTTTGATTGGACTGCATTTCTTTGGGCCATCGAACCTTATTACCCATATTTCTTAACACTGAAACTAGTTCAGAAGTACTTACATTGAAGGTATGATCCCCAATTCGTGTATTACCTCTAGTTCGTTCATCTCGATCCTTTCTGGATCTTGATGAGGATGAGCCAGCATCTCTTCTCGATGGTCTATATTCTTACCGAGTACTTTCAAACCTGGGACGAGTGTCTTGTCCCGAGGGTCCCATGTAAGGATCATACCTGTTTTTACATGATCTCCTGTCTTATTCGGAATGCCTGGAAGTGATACGATCTTCGTCTTTTGAACGAGCTATGGTATTTTCTTCTATACGAAGCTTGGTGTTGTACCTGTTATAGACATCATTCCATGTCGTAGCTGGGAATTCTCTCAAGCTTTTCTTTAGTCTTCTCGTGGCTTCTGAACTTTTGTCATTTAAGTTGCTTGCAAATTTCATGACTGCCCAATTATCAGGCACCCTTGGTAATAGCATTCTTACTCGTTGAAACTTGTCTATAAATTCACGGAGTAGTTCCGTGTCTCCTTGTTTTATTTTAAATATGTCCTCCATTCGTTTCTCCACTTTTTGCACACCGGAGTGTGCTTTTATGAAGGAATCTGCAAGCTCAACAAAAGAATCAATAGAGTTTTCAGGGAGAAGAGAATAACAGGTTAGCGCTCCTTTGGTAAGCGTTTCTCCAAACGTTTTGACAAAGACTGACTCAATTTCTTGTTTTGTCAAGTCGTTGCCCTTAACTCCGGTGGTAAAAGCAGTCACATGGTCTTGTGGATCAGTTGTTCCGTCGTATTTAGGAACATCAGGCATTTTGAACTTCTTGGGAATAGGCAAAGGTGTTGCGCTTGGTTTCTACGGTTGTTGAGAATATCTATCAACATCAATGACTTTGATAATAAGTGGGACTCCGGGAATTTGTTCGATTCGATCGTTTTGTTCCTTCATCTATTTCTGCAAGGTTAGTAATAAAGTTTGCAATTCAGAGCTATTAGACATACCTGGTCTCGTTTTGAGAGATTCATTAGGAGTATCTCCCATTCCTGAGTTTGCCAACCCAGATTGAGGATTTTCCACAGTGATGGTATTATTGGGGGGTTGTGTTGATGGTGCAGGTGATGTTGTTGGTAATCCCTTTGCAAATTCTTGCAAAGCTTGGCTAAAATACTCTGCAATCATTTGCTTTACTTGATCTTGTTCTACTGTTTGATCATTACCATTGTTATTGTTATTGGATCTTTCTGGGGATTGCTCCTTTGAACCTCGAGGGGTTCCTATGGGTGACGGAGTTCCATCCCTTTGTTGGTAATTGTCGTTTGGGTTCGACATAATTTAGAGGATATTTCTTGAAAAGTAAACAAAGATTATCAGATTCCCAGTAACGGAACCAATTTATTTAACCAAAGAATTAGATCCTTTGACTAAAGCTATTTTTAGGATGAACACGGGTTTCTGATAATCAAGGAAATAATGATAATTACGAATGAGTAAGTAAATAGACAATAATAAGATGCACGGAAAAGTAAAGTGTATTATGTTCGCAGTGCAGATGCCCTTTACAAGTTATATCTTATTCCCTTATATAGGAAATTCCTTAATATAATGTCTACCTCTTGCAATGATCGCTAATTATTGCATTAATATAATGTTACAAAGAATAACCGTAACGGTTGCGTGAAGGTTGTGTAACGTGTGGATCATTAATTGAAGATCTCTGAATCTGCCCGTAGCTCTGTCCGAATTCATTCTGACCGTGTCTCTTCCTTGTTTCAATCAGGTTGAGTTTCCCGTAGCTGATTACCCTGTAGGTATATTGTGTCGTGCCTCTTTGGCCCGTACCTCTTTATAGAAGCCTGTCCAGTTGTCATGTTTTCATTTCTCCACGTAAGTGGCTAAGTCATCAAGTCTTATTACACGTGTGAAGTTCTTTTTTACCAATACAGAGGTATTGACTTCATGGGACCTTTTGAAAGCTCTGGTGGAAACACCAACATTTTGGTAGCGGTGGATTATGTATCAAAATGGGTTGAGGCAGTTTCTTTACCCAACAACGAGCAAGAAGTGTTGTGGTTTTTTTTATATTTAAAAGTACATCTTTACAAGGTTTGGTACTCTGCGGGCTATCATAAGCAATGAGGGATCGCATTTTTGCAACAAATCTTTTGACACCTTTCTTAGTAAGTATGGTGTCACTCATAAAATCACGAGTCTCTATCACCCTCAAGAAAGCGGACAAGTGGAAGTCTCCAACCAGGAGATAAAGAGTACTTTATCCAAGTCAGTGAATACTAACCGAACAGATTGGTCAAAGAAGCTTGATGATGCACAACAGGCTTATCAGACTGCTTTTAAAACTTTTATCGGGATCTCCATACCAGTTGGTGTTTGGCAAAGCATGTCATCTTCCAGTGGAACTTGAGCACAAGGCCATGCGGGCTTTGAAGAAGTTAATTCTTGATTGGGATGCAGCTGCCACCTTGCGGGTTGCACATTTGAATGAACTAGATGAATTCTGGTACCATGCACATGCAAGTTCATCCTTGTACAAAGAAAGAATGAAGTACCTTCATGACAAATACATCTGAAACAAGGAATTCAAGGTGTGCAATTTTGTGTTGTTGTTCAACTTACGATTGAGGATGTTTCCTAGAAAGATGATATCCAAATGGAGTGGTCCCTTTGAAATTGTGGGTGTGACACCTTTTGGTGCATTGGACTAAAAACAAAAATGATGAACAAGTTGTTGATGGCCACGTGGTGGCAGTAATTCATTTGAAGTGATAGTAATATGTGTCGTGTCACGATGTTAAATCAGGAGTTTCTTGGGAGGCAACCTATGTTTCATTTTTTTTTCTTTTTCTTTTTCTTCTTCTTTAGATAAGTCTTATTTTGTGCTAACTAGTTTTGAAGTGTGTGCAGAAATGAGTGTGCTTTTCAAGGACCGGGCTCAGAAAAAGTGGCTAAGTATGGAAAAAGTGCAGATTGCACATTTATTGTGCAGAACGCACAATTTGGAATGCCACAGCATAAGGGATCTGCGGTTGCACAATTCTTGTGCGGACCGCACAACTGGAAATAAAAAATTGCATACTCTCTAAAGCTTACATGTTAGACAAATGGACAATGTGCGGCCGCACAAGGAAATGTGTGGTCCGCACCAAAATCTGCGGTCGCACACGTAAATGTGCGGACCACAAAATCATCAAAGGGTAAAAGTATAACAGGTAAAAGAGTGCGGACCGTAGAAGGAATTATTCGGGTGAACTCATCTCCTGAACTCTTGCCCAACCAATTAAGTATAAGTAGTAGCCTTCACTTTACTGTTAGAACTTTACACTCTCTGAGAATTAAAACAAGGGCACAAATATTGCACTCAACTGAATCACTCATTTTCCTCCTAAATCATCATCTCTGATCACTCATTAACTCCACTTCATTACTGGTATGTTCAAATCATCCTTAGAGTTTTTCAATTTTCTTAGTTTAGTTTATAATTTGTTTACTTATTTTTTATACCAATTGTCAAGTTAATAACCATGTGGACTGTAATTTGTGTTGGGTAAACTCCTATTTGCTATATGGGGGATGGTTATTTGCTTGATATTGTTTAATTTCTAACTACCATGTCAAATTTGTGTGCAAGAAATTGAAACCCTAAGTTTTATGCCCGATGAATTTTGAATTATGCGGTTGCACAAGAAATTGTGCGGTCCGTAGATCTGTAGGATAGGGCACTTGGTGTAGCATGAGTGCAGACCACGTTTGAAATTGTGGCGTTCGCAGAAATTCAATTGCGGCCACAGAAAAGTGTATGCGGCACGAACAAGCAATTCTCTATCTTCAGAGAGTTGTCATTTTTTATGTTCCAATGGGTGGTCGCAACTAAAATTGTGCGCGCCACACTTCAGATGTGTAGTCGTACTCAAAATTGTGTGGAATGTAGAATCATCACTGCGGACACACTTTCAAATTATGCGGTTCGCATAACCCCATCTGCGGCCGCACTCAAAAATGTATAGACCGCACTTCCCCTACCCTGCATAAGGTTTTGTTCTACAATTATCTGCTATTATGTACTTAAACTATAATTGAATTTTGTTGTTGTTTTGTGCAGAATATGGTTAGATCATGAGGTCGTGGTGACACATCTAAAGGGAGAGGTGAGCCTTCTAGAGGAATAGCCAAGAGCACTTTACCCCTCGTCCCCCTGAGAGTACTAGTAAAGAAACCCACAGCAAGTCGAGGTAGACAGTCAGAACCCTCCGAATCAAGTTCATATGTGCCGTCTAGGAAATCCTCA